>JAPMOQ010048006.1:2870903-2965061 GCA_026543055.1 Argiope trifasciata | reverse complement strand
TATATATATATATATATATGTATATAATAAATACTTTCTTGTCATATAACACTTATAATGTAAGACATGCTGTCATTTTGGACTGATATTAATTTCACCTTTTTATCTTTCCACTTTAGAAATAAATTCAGCCAATACGTATCTGATGATAAAGTAGAAAAAATGATGTAAAACTATCTACTTAGTAGTTAGAACTTCTATTCCAATTATTTTCAAGTGGATAGTAAACTATTTGAGATTAAGTGCTATGGCATCTCACCCAGGCCAAAAGCAATGGGAATATTTATTTGTTCGATATACATCCTGAATATGAAGAAAGTGATAAAGGTTTTTATGTATTTTGTAACTAGCCGTTAAATTATGTTTCTCACTGTTAAATATTAAATGCCAATTTATTGGTTTCCTATATACAATATGGAGTTAAATTCATGTGATATGAAATGATATAATGACACATTGTTCATAAAAACAATATATTAAATAGTCAGATATTCAAATAGAATGCAAAAATATATATTTAACATAATTAAATCCATAAATTTAAATGAAAGTCCTACATCGAATATACTTTGTCTTTTTCTAATTTAGTGCTGCATTTTAGGCAAAAATTCAACATTAAATGAAAAATAAATTATCGAATGCAATACTCCTGGAATTTCCATTGCTCCAAATTTCTATGCATTGCATAGACTGGCCAAGAAGTATTGCATTACAACTTCAGAACCTTCAAACTCAGACTGAAATAGATCGATAGCGAAATAAATCATCCATCTTTCCAAATTTGGAGGTGAAGTTTTATCACTTCAGCGTCATACATTCTCAGAGAAAATAAGAAAATTGTTTGTTCCTTTGTTTTAAAAGTTTCTATAAAAAAATAGTCTTCGAAAACTTAATTTTCGTTCTTTTGATCTGATTTACAGAAGATAATCTCTCTATCTATCTGACATACGATATTTTTTAATGTTTCTTCTAGGATAGAAAATTGAATTTGTGCTTGTTTGATTTTACCTCCAACATAGCTTAAGATTGTTGAATGTATAGAAATGATTAGGTTAATATTTGCTCGATCTAAAAATCGCAAAATATTTTTGCCTCTTCCTAGATTTATTATACTAGTTTTAAAAAATTTAAATAATGACACACAAATCAATATAATGATAAATACTGAAAACAAGACAATCGTTTCAAAAGGTATCTAAATTTAATAAATTAGTTTAAGATAATGATAACATGAATAGGAAACTTATTATTTTACTATACATTATTTTTACTAACTCAGGAATTTAATATTTAATTCATATATGATTTAATCGAATTTAAATATATCACTGGCAACCAAACAAAATACATACACTTGAATTCTATAAATTACTGAAATATGTTGTTTCTTATCACTTTAAGTCTCGAATAATTTATAAACGTAAAATATTTGTGTAAACCAAACATTAGATTAATAATTACCTTTAATCATATAAATTAATATTTTATCTTTCTGTCTAGTATCAGTATTTGTAGCAGTAAGATAGACATTTATTATTTTCTTTATTTTACACAGTCAGTTAGCTATTCTTTCTATTAAATTACTGTAAGCAAAAATTCTTCTACCGATTTAATGATTTATGCGTAGAAATTTCAAAATTAATTTTTACAATTTCTTGAAGATAAGGATACATACGGTTGATTTAAATCCCAAATCCATCGACCTTTTATTTAAAAATGATTTACAAGTATATATAAAAGCATAATGTGTTAATCTTCTATTTTGCAGACAAGTACTAGTGTCCAAGACTTAAGTACAATTTATAAAATGCGTTTTTTTTCGGTAGGAAAATTTATACGAAATAATTTGTTTAAAATTATCTACTGAAAATGAATATCTGACTTTATGCAAAACATCTAAGACTCCTTCTTCATACACAAAACATCTGCATACGTTGGAAGACTATTAACTATATTTTCTCTGAATAAGCAATTTAAATAAGTTCCTTGTAATTCATGAGTGAATTATGATTGTTAAAAATTTAAAAGAGCGATTGATGGAACAAATATGACAAATTGACGTATTTATGAAAGGGAGAATAGTTAAAAGATTCGAATCCGAATTATCTCAAACCCAAATGTCTAGAAATTTGAATGTGTTTCACTGTCTGATCTCAAGGCTTTTGCAGAAGTTTCAAAGTGTGAGAAATGTTAAAAGGTGGCCAATACAAGATCAACCATTAGTCACTACCCTTCATCAAGACCATTATCTGTCAATAACTGATTTAAGTCAGATGGGTAATTGTGCCACAAAACTGGATTCAGTCAAAGCAATCTACACAAAATTATGAGTTTCCAGATAAACTGCTTGTGGGAAACCCAGGAATGTTGGTCTCTATGCCAGACCATTATTTGATTCCCTTCTCATCTAAACATAAACGCATTAGTTCAAACTGAAATTTGGAACATCAGTATTGAAATTTAGGACTGTAGTGATATCCAATGACGAATGTTACTTTTTAGTCTGAACATTAATTCGAATCGTTAGTCTGAATATTGCTTTTCATTTGTTAATGAGGAATTGCTTCGTTAATCTGAACATTGAAAGGACGTAGAACTCGATTTCAGCAGTGAAAATTCACGGAATCAGAATACTTTCCTTCAAGGGTAGTAGTGGAGTGGGGGATCACGATGGATGGCCAATCGGAATTCCAAATCTTTGAGACCAGGATTTTGAATTTTAAAAGCTACAAAAACGAAGTTCTTAAGCCTTATGTCCGCCTGTTTGAGGTTCAGTTGGTCTCGTATTTCTATTTATGAATGATAATAAACTTCGTCAGTATACATGCCTGATCGATAACTTCCATGAAACACAAAATATCCAAGGGATGCGGTAGTCAGTTCAAACACCTGATCTAAATCCTATAGAAAAGACCTTAGGAAATGATCGGGATGCAATTTATAGCCATTTAGGATCCACCAAATTCAGTTCCAGAAATGAAAAGATATCTTCATGGTGTTTGCCTACTCTTTGAGCCCACAGCTCATTCACAGTGTCTTATCAAGTATTGGAAACCGTTGTGCAGCATACCTGGCTCCCAGAGATGACCAGACATCTTATAAAATTATGATAGCATTTTTAGTTTCATTCCTTTTTTACTTAGTGAGAAGTACTCTTATGTTCAGTTTTTTTCAAAATGTTTTTTTGGATAATAAAAGTGATTAATACCGACCTCATTGTTTTTTATTTTCATTCTTTTACGTTTTCAAATCGCGTTTTCGGTCGTTACTACTGAGATTTGGATCATTTTTTTACATAATTATCAATTATGTTTTATTTTAAAATATTATTGTCTTTGTATGATATATACTAACCCATATAGATATGTTATTAAATTAATTAAACCCACTTTAAAAGAAACAGTTTAATTAACGTAATATAAAATAAAAAAAAATATTTAAAGATTTTACTTTTGAATCTTGAATTTAAAATTCTTTATCGTAAATGTCATTGAATCTTGAAACAAATTTTTAATCTGAAATTTACTGCCAGTTGGAGTCACTTGTGTAGAATAAGAATCTGAATAATCAAAATAATGAACTCATAATCAAGTTTAGAAATATTAAAATAGCTTATGTTCATCTAAAACACAAGTGCGCTTAAAATTTCAAATCTAGTTCATCAGGAAATAAACGAAAAAAATGTATAAAAATTTCATTTTTGCAAGCATGAAGAACCTTTTTACAAGATATCACGACAAGACAACTCAAACTCACTATAGACAAATTCTTCCCCCGGATTACTCAAAAATTTGGACTTTTGTTTCCCTACGTTTTTCATTGCAATTTCTTACAAAAGGTATGATGGTGAAAACTAATGGACAATATATTCAATATCGTCGATTTTTTTTCATTTTTATACATCGTAAAAGCAAATCACTGGAAGTCTAAATTTTGCATCTGCTCATTCCCAATCCAGAAACCAGTTCTTAATTGCGAAAAAAATTATTAATGTATTCAAATAAGTCAATTTTGGAGTCCTTATTGATAAAATCGTGAATAGAGAAAACCTTTTAAAATCATAGCATAACTGAAAACTTTCTGAAAATTATCAGTTTCCATCGAAGTCCTCAACCAACAGAAATCACCAGTTAACTGATCGCTTTCATTTTAACATTTCGTTTTCTTCAAAATATTCTCAACAAACTTTTAATTTAATATCAACATTACATTATGTAATGATTATATTAAATACCTTTTTTGCCTAAACTAATGATTTGCACAAAAATATAAAAATTATAGGAAGAAAACCGTATGTTTTAGGAATGAACTGAAGGTAATATGCAATGAGTTTTTTTCCCGTATGCATTTTCTGCTGACTTTTTCCAATATTGATAAGAGGTGTTTAATATTCAAGTCCTTTATTTTTAAAAATCTAACATTTATATTAATGAAGATATTTTTTAAATTGTGTGAGACTCTTGGGAAAAAAATTTCAAATTTTATGGATGATTTAACTAACTGTGGAACTGAAAACAAGTTTTAAGTTAATTAAAAAGTACATCTTTTTTTTCACATTCTAAATAATTACATTTTGGTGAAGAAGAATGAAATTAAAAGATAGTTTTCCTAGCAAAAATAAAATTTTAAACCTTTACTTATAAAAAAAAGGAACTAATTGAACTTCGAAAAACGACGAACATTTTTGAAATTCATAAGGCACTTTTGCATCTAGCGATATAATGAAAAGTCAATATAATAGTCAATGTAATATTTGCACTCCTATGTTAGTAAATGTAGTCTTTAGGGTTAAATAATCACAGAATGGGGATTTTATTTCACCAGAGATTCACCATGGTGATAGGTCTACTTTGTTTCAAAATTGCATTTAAAATTTGTTCGTAATCATCTGGGGATGGGGCTGCCAATTCTGACTCCGTTCCAAGTTTTTTGACCAAGGTAAAATATCTCTATAGGCCGTCTCAAAGTACTCATTATATAAAGTTTCAAAAAGGGTTCTAACTAAACAAAAGAATGCCATTATTTCAATACATATTTTTATTTTCAAATATAGGAAAAAATGAAGACAAATAAATAAGGAAAAATCACCGCTAACTATCGAACATAACATATAGCGTTAGACTAAAAGCGTAGCAACTTTTATCCGTAATCGAAATTTCGATCGCAGTCGAAATCAAGAAGCTGATGCCAATCTCATATACGTATTTCATACCTTGGGAAATCCCCCCCTTTTTTTTGCACATTTTTATATGGATTATTGCTTTTTCTTCGGGGTTTTCCTTTGTCTGTCTTCAGATACCTGTACACAATTGTTTTAGTTAGTATGCCGTTGATTGCCATGGCAAATATAACAATAAAATACACTTTTTATCATATCGAGAAGAAAGTTTAATATCAATTAAAAAATTGCCCTGCTGTCTTCTTGCCTTGGGCTAGCGCGTCTTCCTCGTGATCTAATCGTCCTGAGTTCTAGTCCCGTTCGGGAATGGTTGTTCTTCCTCTGTTCGATCTGTGAGCTATGTCAATGTGCCTTCCTGTAAAAGAGGTCGTGCAAGCGAATGAGTGAGAGGTGGGTGGTTAGATGGAGCTTCTAAAAAATGACCTCTATCGGCTTATATAGCTGTCTTTGTAAAAGCGTGTTTGTCTAATGGCAAGTGCCATAAGGAACAACAGCAAAACTATACCATAAAATTATGATACTAACTGAAATTTTTAAGTTATCATTTCAATAAAAGCTCTTTCTCAGTTCTACAATGTTTATTTTCATTGGACCTATACTCCAAATGTTGAAATTATCCAGGAATATTTTGACTCATCTACCAATCGAAATGTGGCTACAGAAAACTTCACGTGTGGCATAAAATATGATAGTAATCTTATCTGTCTTTCCTAAACGATTAAGAATTTAACAATCGTCTGAACTTAGAGAATTATAGCTGATAACCAAAAAATGTTCCGAAACCTAAAAACAAACTAAATTTGTAAAACTGTTTATTTGATAATTCCAAAAATTATGAAGAAAAGTTCAGGTGACATTATACCGAAAATCACATTTAGGATAACTTATCCTCTGTTGATATCCTGTATAAGAGCAATCCTTAATCACAGAGAAATTTATTTTTCCAAAGAATTAGTTCTTTAATTATTAAGTAACTTTAATTATAATGCAATTTTATTTCTAATCACTTGTGAAAATTTAAAGCTCACAGTCATTGTTCGAATATTGTTTTCAAACAAATATAGCTCACATTTTATAAACATATTAAAAATTATTTAATGAGCTTAATAATTCCTCGATACTTTTCTACTAAATTCCTGTGGATAGATGTTTTTATTCTACTGTCTTTATTTCCGTCTCAAATGCATTATTAAATAATATTCACCAAACGTATATTTTAAATGCTGTCCATGTACTAAAGAGATTGATATGCCTTAATAAAATCCTTTCTATTAAAATTTCATATCAATACCAATGATTCGACTTCTGTAAGTTGTTATATACATATACAAATTTAAAATTTTGAAAATAGTTGGCCGTCTCGGACAGAGAGACTCATTGAAATTTTGAAATTCGCTTTATTCTCGCTCTTCAGAGGCATGCAATTTTATTTAAAAAAAGGCGCGATCACAACAGGTCCGCTTCAAGGAGAGACAAGAGGCAAAAAGCAGAAATTAATTTTCCCTCGTCTTATATACCATATTTTGATAGGGAAAATATTGTTAACAGTGAAAATATAATATTAAGATTCAATGGAGGATTTCGACACGTCAATCATAAGTAAGGGAGACAACGCAGGGATCTTTTAAAAAGAATGTGGATATTGGAAATTTTTCTAGTCCTTCACGTGGAGGTGTGAAAGTCGGCTTTTAGCCGATTTAACAATTTTACAAAGCTCCTGTTGAATTAATTAGGTAGATAATGTAGACTCATATCAGGAAATATGAAAATATTTTATAATGGCTTTGATACGGGTTTAATTAAGATAAAACTTTAAAAATTAATTTGAATTTAAATTACATGTTAAAATATCATGATATATATATATATACTGACGGTATATACATTATTAATATATATTGTGAGGAAACTCAATGCATTGACACAGGTTTTCTTACTTCTTTAATGGTTGAGACACATAACTCGTGTATCAGATTTTATTTCGCCCCATTGATATTGTTTATATAGAGTTTTGACATGCCGGTCTTAAATGAAGGTCTTTTCTTAATTTAAATACTTAGCATTGAAATAAACTGGCTCTGATTCCCTATTAACCCCCCATATCTAAGAGTGATATGTATACGATAAGATAAAACGGTATTTCTTTGTTTTGGATCAAATCATTAATTTTTTCCCAAATATTCCCGCACTCCCGATTCTCGCACTCTTATTTTCCTATGCTTGCGACTTTCTTCGTGGAAGGATACGCATTCAATTATCAAAATGGTGTTGCCTTTTCGTAGTGATGTGATTGTAGTTAGACAAATAAATATCTTTTTGTTAAAATTAAAATAGATGATCAAAAATTAGACTCTGAAAAATAAACCATAATATTTTAGAAGACAAAAGTATACACTCAAAATTATAAAAATACTAGTCTGTGTTATTCAAGATCTCTAAAATACAAGTTTCTTTTCAAATATTTGTCTAGTTATCGATTATTCTGCAATCATGTTGATTTTCGTCTTTAAGTATTTATATATCTCGAAAGTCGTTGGTATCACTGCAGTGGATTGTGAAATCTAAGTAGCTATTTAAATATAGAAATGAATTTTAATGAGAATTCAAAATGAATATATTATGACATAAATCCATTTTTAATTGTTCTTAAATTATGCCTTCTTCTAAAACTAATTATTTATGTAGATCACAACAAGCTGCCTGATATTTTTCGTCTGATAATGTAATCAAGTAACGATTTATAGCATGCAAGAAAACTCAAAACTGATTTTCTATCCGAATCAGTGAGTTAGATATTTTCTAACATTACCCAAGAAGAAAGAAAGAAATGTGTGCAGAAAGAAAGTAATGTTACCGAAGAAAAAAGAAAGGAATGTATATTTACACAGCGAGACAATAAAAATATCCTCTGAATTGTCGCTAATTGTTGTTGTAATCAAATTTCTAGAATTTATTGCATCACAGTCTGACTCTAAGTTCTTAAGTTGAATATTTTTATAAAATGGATAAGACCTGTAAAAAAGGGAAAAGCATTTTCACCCGAACAACTTTTAAAAATTATTTACGAAACTTAATTCACAAATAATTCTTTCAACTTTTACAAATTTCATTTCGACGGTTTTGATTTTTACATATAGGGAAATATTTCTTTCTTTTTCCTAATGTAATAAAGCAGAGTTATAACGAATTCTGCATAGTCTTTATGGGAAAGCTGATGAAGATTTCTGATTTCTTTTTTAATTACATGTTAAAAAATCAAGTTTATGCTGCAAATTCTTTATACCTGGATAAATAACTCAAATATTCAGCTTTCCATAAATAATAAAATACGAAACACTCAATTTATCAACCACGAGAGAGTTTTAAATCTTAAAACAAGTAAGAATCTAGAGTCATTATTCATACACAGCTCGCATAATAGGTCTTTCATCTTCTAATTTTTAATATGATATTAACGAGATATTAATTGAAAATAATTTTCTTTCACGCATTATATTATAAAAGATCAATTCACTTTTATCTCACTTCATCAATCTAATATATAAGGGAAACACGAGCCACACTGATAATATTTGATTGAAAACTTCTGACGAAGGATTTATTTTAATTATAAAACAGTAGAAAATAATTAACATATTTGTTTTAATGACAAATAGAATATGTGTTATGATTAGATGGATTTCAAGTTCCCAAATAGGTAATCACAAAAATATATTTCTGCTTAAAACCACTTCAAAATTCGCATAAAAGGGGAGCATAAGCCTTTTAAATACAGTAAACATATTTTCATTTAAATATGCTGGATCTAAAAACTAAAAAAGTAACGAATGTTGTATAACTTGAACATCTAAAAATACAACAAATGCATAGTACTTGTAAATATGTTGTAGAAAATGTCATGCGATTGTAATGAATAGAAAAACTTTTATGACTATATGTTTCTAAGAAAAGGTGGTTTTACTTTACCATTTCATAATATGAACTTATGTATAGCATTTATCATAGTATGAACATAGTATGATTCATTATTAAAGGATAATTTATAAGCTTTCAACTTTTAAAAATTATATAAATTATACATTTCTGTAATCAATGAAACACCACAAATTTTACTGCCCGAAAATTGAAAAATCAATTTTTTAAAATTAAAACCATTTCCAGTTTCCTTAAGAATCATTTAGAATTTTTTCTAAAAGTAGCAGTTTGTTGTTGATCAAGTATTTCAAATAAGATATTTTTGGCTCTTAAACTGTCAATGAATGAATGGAGAAGCCTGATCTTAGACCTATTACTTGGAGTCTTATTGGAAGGGAATAAATCTTATCGAAATTACTACCCACTATTCCATCCTCTGTACATTTATCCTATCTTAACATTTATGCCAAAAAAAGTTGGATCCCCCAATTCCAGTTCATACATCCCAATCAGCATCTGCTTAGGTGTTGTAAACTGAATTTGTCTTCAGTACTCAAATACAAAACCTGACATAACATTGAATTTCTATGAATGACACTTTTTGCCTTTAGAATTTTTGCTATTAAGAATTAACCCATAATTTTTCAGGAATTGTTTTTTCCTTTCAGGCTTAGTTTTTTAAAACTTGTATTGTTAACATATATATGCATTATTAGTTCTTAATTAACCTTTACTACATCCCTTTAAAATTTACATTTTCATCATTATTATTTTTAAAGCCCGTTTTAATAATTTTAAGGTTGTTTGGCCATAAATAATATATGTAATGATTAGGTATTTACATTTTTAATCGATTATATTGCAATTAAAGAACTATATGCATTCACACGCTCGCATTCTAATACGTTAAGAAATTCCCAGAATTTATTAAATATTTTCTGAATGTAAATGAATTATACCATTTTCCACAAAACAAGCAATAATATTCTGTGACTAATTAGACAGAGTGGTGTTATTTAGTTTAAATAAGAACCAACCACTATATTTCAGTCCTTCCAAACGTCCTGAAGCGGGTGTGGCAGAAGGTAGTTGTGCGTTGCGATAAATTGTTTGGTGTAAAATCACCTACCAAAATTATATAATTGGATATTTACACTACCAGCACATTCCCCTCATCTTCCTATAAGGGACTTTTTCCAAGTAAGTTTTTCAAAATGAATCAATAATTCTGAAATTCAAAGAAATGAGACTTCGTACCAGGTGCGAGAGCAATGTAGGATAAGGCATAATAAAACTTGTAATTAGCAATCACATTTTTGTGTGAAATTAGTAATAAAGCATCAAATACCAAATAAACATTTATGTATATTGAAATAATTTCTGTAGTACGGTAGCGATACCAATGCCGAAAGATTGCGCTTACATTGACACTTACGTCTGTATTATGACACAAAGCTTTTTGTTACAAATCCAAAATCTATCTTCATGAGAAAAAATGCTTTAACGTGAAGAAAGAGAAATTATTCTATCATGTGATAATTTTGTTGACAGCAAATGAAATTTAAGAAGTGTTCATAATTTTTAATCCCAGTGGAGCATTTATCATGCAAATAAAAGACTTATTATATCAATACGGTTATTCATTGAGTAACTGAGGCTGCAATATATATGGCTTCAGCATCTTTTTTCAAAGCCAACCAAGCAGCTCCGTGCCCAGCTTAGCGTAAAACATGATAGAAAACCAACACAACAAAGGATAAAAATCTAGAACTTTCTTCTGTCACTAAGATAAAGCGAAAGAAACTTATTCTTTTCTGGGTCGTTTCCGTTCGTTACATAAAGCATCGCATTTGCGAATAAAACCACTCATTGAAAGATCTTGCTCAGTTCTATCAATGTGACGAGATTTTTACTTAAAAAGTAAGTAAAAAATTGCCAAAGGAAATTAATGGCTTTTGAAGGGGATTAATTTAATAAATGAGATTAAGACCTACTTCCTTCTGGTGCGTTTATGTGCTTGCGCGGTTTTCTAAAAAATAATATCATCAATAATCATTTTATAGAACAAACAAAACTAAGTATTTTTCAATAGCGTATATTCTTTGAGCAACAAATAACATTATTATATGGAGCATTAAATTTGAATCCTGTTTATAAAAATTACAATTGCCTTTTTCATATTAATGTGATTTGTGATATTGCCATGTGTTTGAAGCTACTCCAGGGTTACCCGTCACTGTTCGCAAAATTTAATTGTGGCAAAATTAGAAGCGTTTGTTCTTGTAAGCCTACAAGCCAGACCAAACATAAGGCTTGTAAATTCAGAATTAACAAGGCATCAGCTCTGCACATGAGTAGTATTTTAAGACTCCAGTCTGTAACTGTCCACTTTGACATGGCAGTATGCTCCCGACTACTAGGGATTTTGTTTATTCTACATATAAAATAGCAATAAAAATAGTCAAACCAGCAGTTTCAGTGTTAGTTTTATTTAGTATCTTTTTTCGTCTGATATTTTTGAAAAATTCGTGAATCAAAAGTGACTCAAAAAGTAAAATTAGAGAAGATTTCAAGGTGCAAAATTTCTCCTCCGTATTAGGTAGTATGTTTAAGCATAATAGACAATTGAATAAAGATTATTGCACCTCAGGGCTCTGAAATTTTTGCTAAAAGCTGCTGAAATTTACAGGTGATTATGTGTGAAGTGTTCTAAGGTAATTGGCAAGAAAAGATCAGCACAGCTATGGAAAGCTGTTATTACCCGACATTGCCTGTTTTTTTTTTGTTACATGTAATTTGGGGCTATGTTCCGAATAACTCCTCTGGATGGATTTTGTTTAAAAATTTTATAGAGACCAAAATATTTGATGTAAAATCCATAAACCTAATTTCAACTACCTGATTCAAAGCAGTTTTGAGTTATTTTTCACACATGCATACAGGTACCCAACCATGTTATACAGGTCTAAAATATGCAGATTCATCAAAATTTCCCGAAGTTTTTAAGAATGCAATATGCTCTCTATGGATATGTATTTCGTTTACGAGAAAGTATAAATAACTTTTAAATTTCATGGGAACTTTATAGAAGCTTTATCGGAATTCTGAAAAGGATGGAAATGATGATGCATGTTTCAATTCTCAAGAGATAAAAATGCTGGGATTTTTTTCTTTCATTATGTAACCGAATTTCCAACTCACAGCGTCTGTTAAGAAATGTGTAGTACAACAGCTTATATTATAAAAATTCTCATGTAACTTTTGCAGAAATATATATAAATCAATTCAAAATGTCTCAATCGTTACACAATGGAAATTTGCAACCATGCAATTATAACACTGTTACGGTATTGAAATTCTTAACTGTATATCTTTAAGAAAGCACACTGCACAACCTTATACCACTGGTTTATGTTTTTCATAATAAAATAATAAATATTATCTTAGTTGAGTGTGCTAGAAGTAACCAGAACTTTTGATTTCCTTTTCTTAATAGTTAATGTAAGCACCATAGACAAAAATAAATAAAGCAGAAGAATTACAATGATTGCATTATTTTCTTAGTAAAATAAAGTATTTACACCTAATTTTTTCTTTTAATTGCATGACGGTGAAATTATGCAAAATTTAAGAATATATTTCCTATTGGCATTTATCAACCTCTTTTATGATAAGACATGTTACTTATATTTTAAAGCTGATCTTCAAATGAAAAATTTATAGCTTTGTGGAGAATTAGGCAAAGAAGCTGAACTCTTTTCATGACATCAAAAGCTTTATTCACTTAAACAACGATGCCATTTAATAACAAGTAATATTTCTCTGGGATCTGTAAATGGAAATGTATTTTATCATTTAAAAAAGATAGCAATATTCCTTAGAATTTTATTCCTCAAATGTGTTATTGAAAATACTCATGTACTTATTTGTTACTACACATAAAACTTTTATAAGCCTTTACTTATAACCCTACGAGTGAAAGATGTGTCAAGCAATTGTTTTAATATGTAAATATGTTTCATCATTGAAAATTTTCAGTTATGAAAGCAAAATATATAGGAAATTACTAGTTGCTTCGTTAACTACAAAAGATTTCTGAATCGATCTGCGTACATACTTGGGAAGGGAAACAACTTAGTCCCATCTTAACAAACGACCGCATGTGATGTTATCCGCTGTCTGAATTCCTTTCTAATTAGAAGCAGCAGCTGATGTAAATGGTCTGTTGAACTTGAAACCACGCAGTGAGAGGATGAAAGAAATCGCTTTTACTAGCGTTAATGACTAGAAAATGGATACTGAATTTGTGGCAGATAGTCGTGCCTTCCGGTATCTTAATGGAGCTCGGGCTAACAAATTTTCGCTGAAGGTTTAACAAACCAAAATTACGTATCACAGCCGAATATATTCGCAGAAAGTTATTCATCAAAAATAAAGGGTAGTAATTATTATGATTTCGCTTAAATTTTTGCCAAGCAAAATGCGTACAGTAAACAATTTATTACCCATAACTAAGGGTCTTTCTGTTAAGTTATAATCTATTGCTGTACACGTATGTAAAAATAACCTTTCTTTTGCAATATAAATAGTTTAGTGAATGACTTAACTCTTCAAAAATACTCTGTTCGCAAGTTACGTAAGCATAAAATCAAGCAAAGAAAAAAGTTGGCATTTTTTTTAAAGCAGATTTTATGTCTGACCAATAAGAAAAAGGAGATACCAAATTCAGATTTATATAGGATCTCTACTCTAATCATGATCTCATCGCTAATTTCTAAACTGTTAGAGTTAGTTTTATAGTTCCAATAAAATAAATCCTTAAAATGACATAACGAATTACATTTTATATTGTTCCTGTCAATAAATGCGCATCAGAAAAAGAAAACTGAAAAGAAAACTAAATTTTTATGAACTGATTTTATTATGTTAGAGTTAATATTAAGTTATTCTAGGCTCGGAACACTTAAAAATTGAACAGGAAAAAAAAGCTCAAAGCGACTACAACTAACCAATTTATGCACATCCGAATTTCATTATATTAGACTAACCAGCGGTCATCTGGAGGAAATGAATTCTATTGGCTGAAATACCTTCCTTGATGCAACCAATGAAATAGTATAAATTTGTGTAATTCAAACCTTCAGTACTTAGTCAGCTTTCAATGTAGAAGGCCTTAACTCCAGTGTTTAAAATTTTAGTGTATCAAAAATATTTCATTAAATAAGATTAAATGAACTAGGGGGGATTCGTCGTGTGGTATACCAAGTATGCAAATTTAAATTTCTTAATAGTTTTAGCAAAGCAGCTCTTAACTTAAACAACATAAAATATTATATTTATACATGTAAACATCCTTGAAATCAGAGTAAATAAAAGACATTTATTGGGCCTTAATTAGAGAGGACAACCAGCATATTTGTATATTTTTATTAAGATCATCTTATGATTCTATCAGAGTAAACTCGATGGTAAAATTAGCATCGAAACCATCTAAAATTACAATTGTCATTCTACCGTGAAGAACTTATTGTTAAATTCCCTACTTAAACACCATTTTGATATCACCATAATTTATATACAGATGAGTGATCAGAAAACACGTTCCTAAAAATAATGTAATCAAAATTAAGAAAGGATAAGAAATCAAGGCTATAGTTTACTAATTCATCTCTAAAACTAGAATTGCCTTTATAGTACCTGATCTAGAAAATATATGGAAAAGTATGGTGCGGTTTCTTATGTATTCCATCTGTCTTTCCAAACGTGGAGTGAAAATATTTTGAAAATCTCCTAGAAAAACCGTTTTTGTATTGATATGAATTTTTTTGTCTGTTGTACGAAGGTATGTCCCGCGTTTGCTGTTCTCAGTAATCTCGTTATTGAAAACACAGGAGAATGCTTTGAAAAAGGAGGAGATAACTTTTTCCAGGTGTGTAGGAAAAATCAGCAGTCAGTTGAAAAACTGCACAAAAAGTCAATAAAAAACGTAGGTCTGTATATTTCACATGGTTATAATGTAATAACATTTCAATCAATACCAAAAAGCAAAATATTGCAAAATTTGGAAGAAACAAAATTATACAGTATTGAAACAATAATTTTTTTTAAAAAAATGTTACATTTATCAATAGCGAGTTCCATTATTGTATTTTTTAGTATTCAACAAATTACTTCTTAAAACTGTAAATAACTACAAAATGAATTCTAATTACCTATTAGAATGTGAAAAAAATTAGCACATATCTTGATTTGCTCTTCCATTCTTAAAATATTTTTTTTTTAATTCATGTATTTCAATATTTTGTAACGTCCGAGATTTTCTTACAAGGGAAAGGAAATTTCTAAACTCATTTCAAAAATTACAACTTTCGTTTCGGTGGTTCGTTTTATTAAAAAATTGGTATTCAAAAGAAAACCACGATTAACCAAAAGCTATTACGCATATGTATAATCGAACATCCTTCAAATATTTTCAGAACCATTCTATGATCAGTAAACCCAAATGGTTGAGAACCTGGAGAGCTTGCATGGCAACCCCAGATATTTACGCAAATAAACTAAATGAAAGGGGGGGGGAGAATCCAGACTGCCGTAACTTTTTTGAAAGAGAGTTTGAAGCCTGTTTACATAGATATATTTTTTTTCTTTCTAAATATAAACCATGTTCCTACCTCACCACATTTTCTGAGGACCGAACTCGATCAAAGATTTATACTAATTCCAACCTACTCACTGAGATTATTAAGACCTCGAATTTGCTCTAGAAAAACCTGTTGAGTGGTTTGGTTACGCTCTTCTATAAAACAAGTTTGGACTTCCCTTTAATTTAAAAACGATCTTCACAATTTGAATTTGGAGTCAAAGATGAAGCGATTTCTCTCGCAACTGAAATTTGATATTAGAATAAATTATGAAAGTAGATGTAATAGCTTTTAGATATTTGGGATATTAAATAAAAACACAATTATCTGAAACTCTGTAACATTTTAGCTTTATTAGTTTTTATTATTATTTAATAAAAATTAATATTTTAGTCAAAAAAAGTGAAATAAAGTTTTTTGCTCAAATAAGTACCAGAGCATAATACTTTTGGCTTGTTCAGTTTTTAGTTGTTCGAAATGCAGTTTTGTGCCAAATTTCAATTTGTCAGAATCTTCTTCAAAAATGTGTCTAACGCATAAAGTTTTGTACATTCTTCTTCAAAAATGTGTCTAACGCATAAAGTTTTGTACATTTTTAACACATGCAAGGGATTAATTACCATATAATTCTCCAAGGATGACATGATAGAGTCACTAAAAATTTTAAATTCAAGCCAAAAGTTAATATTTTGGGACTTCTGTACGCCAACGACATGTAAATCATTCCCTGTAATAACAAGTTATTAGAATGCATGAGAGAAAGTTTTGAGGGAATAACTCCCACTGGTTTATCAATACAACTTCGATTGTTCTCCCTCTTTTATTGAAACATTTAAAGTTAAATATTCTCTCTTGTGTCAAAAATTCCTGAATCCTTGCTATGAAATGTCTGTTATTTTGTCACTTTAAGTGCTTTTGTTATAACATTTATCTGCTTTCAAGGTTCGATGCTGAAGCCTCATCTCAGGAATAAGTAAGTTAATATGCCTGGACAAAAAGTGAAATTCAGGTTTGGAGGGATATTTGAGAATCATTAATTCATTGGATATGGTTAATATGTAATGAAATGAACAAAGATTTGCATTCAAAATCTTATACAATATTTAATACTGTATTCTATACATATTAGAAAATTATTTTTAAGGCTTGATCAGAACTGATAAAAAATTATTACTTACAAAAGATTACCAATTTAAATCATTTATCAAATTGAAAAATAAACTGGAAAGAAAAATAATTGTTTAATTTGTTCTCTGTCTATTTATTTATTTGCTAGAATAAGTCACAACTTTGAAATAGACTAGGTGACCGTGAAGTTAATTGATCTCCTTGCATGGAGTTTATGTCAACAAGAAAACTCTCGATTACTCTTTAAAATTCATTGTATTCTGATGAGAGAGTATTTTTACCTCTTCAAAATAACTATGTGTATAATAAATACAATTAAACGAAAAATTAGTTAATATAACTCACTCAGTTTTATTAATAAACATTTCTTAAATAATATTTGAAAAATAAGTGGGTATAAAAATGCCTAGAATGGAACATAATTGATGCAGACGTATTAATTGTAATTATTTACAGCTGTAATTCTTATAATATTTTATTTCACAATGATTACGAACACCCAGATAAAATTATAAACAAAAAAGATCAAATGTCATGCTTCTGAACAAGACAGTCATTAAGAGGTTGAACAAGATTCAGACTTCTAAAAATAGCTTTTACCATTTTTCCATTCTATCGTAAATTCACTCATAAGCTGCTTGCAATTCCAATAAACAACCTTTTGTCAGTGGATATTAAAACAGAAAATGTTAGTAGAATTCGAATGAGAATAAATAGGGAAACGAATCTCATTTAATATTTAAAATTTTCTTTCTATTTGAACATATCTTGCATATTTTTGAGAGATGTTGCTATTACTTATGGCAAATTAAAAGCCCGCAGACAGTATCTATTTTTGACACATAAAAGTCATTAACAATAATTTCTCATGAACTGAGAAATTGAGTTTTATATTCTTATACAATTTCTTTGTATTATCTTCTAATAAATCATCATCATTTCTCTAGAAACTCATTTCATTCTAAAATAATAAATAAGAGTAATGCATTCATAAGTTAATAGAAAACATTAATGAATTACCACTTCATCATGATGCTACAAACATGTTAATAATTGTACTAAGTTCACGTTTGCATAAAATTAAATTTATTTTGATTTTTTACAATTTATTCAATGGAAACTGAAAAGAATATAAAATCTGACATATAATTATACATTTTCCACCACTTTAAATAAAATTACATGATAGTTATTTTAAAAACCCTATGGAGAAAATCATCTTAGTTTCAACTAATGCTATTTTGCAATAAAATATCTTAAAGTTAGCAAATGAACCCCCAAAAATATATCAAAAATGATAAGGAAAAATATTCAAACAATTCGTAATTTTTATGCACTCTCATATGCTATTCAAAATAGTATTTATGAAGCACATTAAAGGATGGTTTAAGGATATTCACAAATGATCTGATTTTATCACAGTTGTTCCTTTCTCTTAATAACAGCATATCAAATTATGTTTCGGAAATTTAAACAAAACGATTTTTAAATTTTAATAATTTTCTCAATCGCCTTTTCCGTATCCAATAAATACCAAATGGCTGTAATTTTGCATTAATTTCATATAGGCATGTAATAATTCCAGTGGAATCGAATGTAATATCCAGTTGAATATGCTCAGATTTTATTTGTAATAAAATACTGGACAGAAAGGCAATTTGAATACGTTGATAACAATTTGTGTACTTATTCTTCATATACTTCACATAAATCTCGAAACCTCATGGCATTGTCTCTGATAAACATAGGAACTTGTGTATTATTAGCCAACATGGCATTCGTAAACAATTATTACGAAAGAGCTTTTAAAATTATAATGTCGGGTTTTCTTTTTGGTTTTATCGATATTAATTACCGGGGTTTGGTTAATACATAAGTACCAGAAAAACGGATACTCATTTAGGACGAGTGTTTTCGTCCAATCCAACTGAAACCAAAATTTGATAGAGCTGCAACTGTAGTTATAATCACACAAACCTAATTTCACATATTTAAGCCATTGTGTTTCAAGATATCACGTTTACATGTTTATGAAAGCAAATGTACAGAGATCTGGCCCAAGTGAATCAAAATTTAAAGAAAAAGATTTACACTTTACGTGTTAAAATTAAAATTTCGAGCCAAATTTCACTTATCTATGTTGCTACATTTTTTGAATTATCTTATTTATTAACTTGTGAGCTACAGATTCGCAGACTGTTAATATGAATGAATTTACTTTGAAATTTAATGCATACCTCCACTTTAGATGTTAAAGTTATATAACATATTTTATCCATCGAGCTCAATTCTTTTTTGAAATTTTCTTGCTAACTTATATTCGGATATCCAAACAAACTTCTCACAATGTATTTGGTCCGAAATTTCATACAAAAATGCAAATTTTCTGTAAGGACAATATACCAAATTTTAGCCTTCTAGTTCCAAGTAATTTTGATTAATGGTATAAACATACACAATTCCAAAAAATGTGTTTTTCGGATTCTGGGAAATCTGAAACGTAGAGATTAGTCAACATTTCGAGCTCGTATTTTTTGGCGATTGCAAAGATTTCTCTTTTTCTATTATATATGAGAAGAAGTAAAAAGAACAGAAGTTATTTTATTCTCAGGTGTGTCAAACTCCTTTGCTCTTTCCATGAGAAATATTTTACAAGCAAATGTAGTTACTTGCCTTTTTAATAGATTTATAATGTTCCATTCTTTTTGCTTATAGCAGAAGAAACAGACATTCTTTTATCCTCAATCAATATTTCATCTATGTAACATTAAGATATATCCAAAGCAGTTTGTTTTGTTTTATTTAAAAAAAAAAGCAGTTGTCTCTTTCCAATTTCATCGAAATGTTTGTCATATATTAACTTATTTTTGAATATTTATAGGTATAGTCTTTTCTTGCAGGCTGTTTAGAACACAGTCAGCAACAACTAATATGAGATTGATCTGCTGAAATTCCGATTTTGGAACGTTTTTCAGTTTTTGAAGAATTACCATTTTAGAGCTTTCTCATCATCTCCATGTAAATGATTATGTGCAGTTTCTAATTTAATCTTTGGTGGCAGCTTTAATACTTCACTCTTTGTCAAAGATAATGGGCAATGTACATTTTTATAATGCATACCATTAAAGCTTTTCTAAGCTTAAGACATTACCACAAACTTTGAGGAGACTTTTGAAGCAGGTTTAACGAGAATGGCATTTTCTCCTAATGTTCCAAGAGGATGTATTTTTGTCATTAAACTTGCTTGAAAAGCTTGTAAAAATGTATAAGTACTCCGCTGAAAAAAATGAATATTTTTCTTTCAATTCCATGGAAGTTCATTTCAATGGCAAAGATCAACATGCTTTTGTGTATAAGATATTTTTTTCCATGAAAATTCATTGGTGATACGAAAAAAATTAAAGAACCGACTTTTATCTAGAAAAAGGGAAATTTAAATATTTTTATATGATTAAAACAAAATCAGAGAAGCTTTAAGGTTTTGGTGTATTAAAAAAACCCGAATGATTACAATTTGGTAAATAATTTTTCTTTAATTTTCTATTGTCATTTATATTTCATAAAAACTTAGTTTCCATTTATGCTTAGTAACCAGTAATTTTGCAATAGCTAATGGAAAAGCAAACAGTTGTTTTTGCACATTTCTAAATATTGCATAGTATCAAAGAAAACATTTTTATTAATGAATGTAATTATTTGTTACACTGTAAGCACTGGGTGGAGAAGTAGCTGCAAAAAAATATGCCAATTGGGGAAAATATTTTTAGTTTTAAATTTGTCTACATTTGTAAAAATATATTTTCTCTAAAAACATTTTTAAATAATAGGAAATTTTAAAAAATTACGATGACAATATTATCATTAGAATTGGACTATTTACTTATGCTTCCGATTTAAATCTATGTCTAGAACATACCAACAGTACCAAAATATTGTAATTTTATAATATATTGACATTATGAAAATACAGTAAAACTTAGTATGATTTTGCTGGATTATTTATCCTTTTTTCTGGCTAAATTATTAATCCACGAAAAAGGAACCAGCTTGTCGAAGTTCCAATTTCAATTAATCAGCAGTTGCTGTTTCAGAGGAAGTCTTTATTTTTATAATGGTTCCAACAAGCGCATTTCTGAAGAGATCTTAAAATCTGGAAATAATACGATACCTAAAAGCAAAACTAGAGTATTGATACAATTTTTAAAATTATTAAAAATAAAAAAGACGACACATGATCTTTTAAATGATATAGACGATAACAAATTTAAAAAATCCTAAATGTTATTTTATGTGATTCAGAATTGTATATATGTTCACATTAAAGGTTATTTTAAGTATATTTAAGTATTATATTTTAAAAATATTATTAATTGTTAAAGAGTAATTACAATGAAATATTTTGACTGACATTTTCGATACTTTCCTTTTTTCAAATAACTGTTATAAAATAATGTTATAGGATCATAAGTCTGCAATTAGCAATTTCTTGCAACAAGTTCTGAGATAATCACTAATTTAAATTTAAATAAAGCAGATTATAACAGCTGAAAGATCGGTGACTAGCAGAAGCAATGCATAGTAAATATTTGCATGTTCTTTGCAAGCATATTTTCGAGATCAAAATAATTGCTCAATTACACTAAAAATCAAATCATAGTTTGATTAAATTCATTGAAATATAACCTTAAAGAAGTACTGATACATAAAACTCATTTATTTAGTCTGTAAATGCATTGAAATACTAATAAAAAGAAAATGGGACTAAAATCGACTAGAAACATACCGCATTGTTGAAAATCTACTTAACATTCAACTCCTCTCATATTTTATTTCACCGAGAACAGTTGTCACTGAGAAGTACTTTATTCCATCCAAAAGTACTGTTTAATGTTCTAAGCTTTCTCGTAATTTCAATGGTAAGTGAAATGACGACAGAGAAAAAAACCACCGTGAACTGAAATCATGGATTTAATCGGTAGGCTCCTACTCAATGTTCAGAGTGGTATACTATGTGTACATATATGCATAACTGCCGAATAAATCGGATATCGATTGTTAATGGATTCTCAGTTACGTCTTTTGATTCAGTCAAAGCAAGAAAATGTCTCGTTAAAGATTAATTACTTTAAAGGATTCCGAGAATAAAAGATCTTAGAGTAAAGATATGAAAATAAACAGAAAATTTTAAAAGCATTTACTTTAAATGCATAAACATGTTCTTTCAAACGAAATGTACAGTTTTTTTAAAACGAAATTTAAAAAGTGAATCTGCAATGGTCCTGAAAGAAGCTAAGCCATAAAAAATCAGAAATTACTGGAAAAGTTACCAGAATTTGGAAACTAAATTTTACTGATAACAGTTCAAAGTTAATATTTGCATTAAATATAACTAAAAGCCATTGATATATCTGAAGGTTGACAATACATCAAATTTGATCTGTCTGATATGTAAAATATTTTTCTCTTAAACTAATAAACTACTATGACAGACTCTTGTTATATTAAAATTAATGAATTAATGATAGGAAATTATGTTCACCAATGAAGTATAAAATACATCGTCAAAATTCTAATCGGGTTAAAATTAATTTATAATGAATTTGGATTTCATCTTGTTTGTTAATTGTTAAATCAAATGCCTGTCGTTATAGCTTGCATAAATTTAGAGACTGATTTGTAAGAATAGCCTAATTGTTACTGTATGAATAATGTCCCATAAAAAATTCTTGAAGTGGGAATTTTCAAGAGTAATAATAATTACTGTTTATAAATTGCCCCTATATCATTAAAAATTAACTAAACATCTGGATATATTATTTTATTTAATTTTGGAAAAAGCATTTTTTATTCTTTGGTTCAAAATTAAAATCCTGGGTAAGGAATCGCGTAATTATAATGTATACAATTCATCGATAAAATTTAGTTGACATTTGCTCCATTTTTTATAGCATTTTTTCAAGTAATTAAAGTTAAAATTTAATTTAATGTACTTAGAAAAAATTATTAATACAAAATACTATAACAATTCATTAAATTACGGCCCGAAATGTATTACTGCGTGAAAAAGTTCGATTCAAAAGGCTGCAACAAATTGAAAATTTATCATATTCCGTATTAAATGAAAAAGGAAATGAGAGAAAAATTCTGAAGCTTATTTCTATCTGTTTCATCTACCTTCGCGTTATAATATACACAAAATAATGGACTTCATATGCATTAAATTGATTTTAAGTAAAAAAGACAGTTAATATCCAAAAATATATTCTTCCAACAGATCCTTTTTATTCAAAAATGATTTAAAAATTCTAGAAATGCAGAAATATGATAATTCAAAGAGAAATGTACATATATTTTGTTTATCACTAGATTTAATATCTTCTTGCTATCTTTAGCTCTTTTTCTCAGTAAATTCTTGATATATATATCTTAAGGGAATTTGATCACCTGACAAAATTTCTTCACCTCTGCCTTTCAAAAGGTTTCCTCTTCACAGAAAAATTTGAGCAAAAGTTACCGGAACTCTAAAAAGGAGTATCGTTACTTAAGATGGCTTTAAAAAGTTCCTCCGGGACAGAGTGATTGGGTGTTACGTATGAAATAAATGTGAAGGAAGAGGTGAATTTCGCAAAAGCGGAAGTCTGCTCATCTTTGACTTGGAAATTTGTCGATTCGATCTCTCCTCTGAAATATATTTTATGTGTAATGCTCAGTTTCGCTTGACACTTTGTCACGAACGAGATGAGCAGAGAATATTCCATTTTCATTCAAGATTTTAAGAAGATATTGCGAATTCTCGCTGGAAGTAAAATATTAAGAAACGCTAGTAGTCAAAGAGAAATGTCGTTCTGGTTATTGTTCATATTAAAAAGCTTGTAGATGGAATACAGTTCACAAAATGTTTCTGAAACAGCGAAGTTTAACTATTTGTTTCTTCTCTTTTTTTTAAAAAACTTATTGACTTGTTTTTAAGCTGTAATACATTTTTTGGAATACATTTCAGATACTCTTTGGGGAAAAAAATATCAATGCAGAAAAAGATTAATGCATCTCATAATAATTAGAAATTCGAAGTTTGATATTAAAATATAGACAAAGTTACATATAAGTATATGAAAGTTTCCTAATATAATGTATAATTTGGATGTACTTAATCCTACAGGTTATTGAATTATTCATTAAAAATATGTTTAACTGAATCAATTTAGATTTACAATATAGGCATTCAAATATTTAAGAATCTGCAGGTAGAAACTCAGCACAAAATAAACACCGGGTTAAATCGAATCATATGATAAAGCAAAATTTTAAAGGCAGTACTCTTGTATGCCAAGGACATTTAAGCAGTTTTATATGTTTTTGAAAGTTATAAATATTAAGATAAAAATTATTTATTTGTATTTTGAATGTATTTTATTGATGGTCAGATATAATTCAAATTGCCAGAGAAATAAAGTAATTACTGAACAGTAATTTTAGTTAATTATATAAAAAATCAGAAGCGTGAAGTGAAATAAAATTATTTAATTATGTCCTTATGTAAAATAAAGTAAAAATAACAGTTAAGGTCATTGTTTCTAATTTCTTAAGAATTTCAATACACACTAAATTTCCAATTTTGTAAAATGAAACTCGTTTACTAATACAATTGATGAAATTAGATTTTTTTTTTAAATATAAAGGGTGTTCCTGAATTCGAATGACAAATTCAGTGGGGTTATAGTAGGCATCAGAAGTACAACGGATCGCCATACAACATGGGGTCCCAAACGGCGTTTAGAAGGAGAAAATCTTAAAAATTGGAGAACTGCAAATAATTAATAAAAACATTGTAAATGGTGTTTCATCTATTAATTTTTTTCAAGTGAAAGAACATTTCTAAAAGTATTTTTTTATGCTGGTTACATGAGGATTTGATGATCTAGGGAGTCGTAGTTCAAGTAAAATAGTTTAAAACACATATTTGAAAAAATATTAAAAGTGGCTTGAAAAAAAATGGTTGAAAATTTAAGGAATTTTTTTCT
This sequence comes from Argiope trifasciata, assembly GCA_026543055.1. Classification (NCBI taxonomy): domain Eukaryota; kingdom Metazoa; phylum Arthropoda; class Arachnida; order Araneae; family Araneidae; genus Argiope; species Argiope trifasciata. Next base: position 2,940,177 of record JAPMOQ010048006.1, on the reverse strand, counting down.
ACAATTTGATATGAACTTGAAACGAGAGAACTTAAGAGTTTTAAAAATATGGAAGAAACTATCACTCCTCTGAATTTGTCGGTCGAAATCGGCAACACCTTGTATATCATTTATACCGGGCTTTAGGTAACAAAAATAAACTTGGCCATAATTTACAAAAATGCAATAAGTGTAATGTATTACATGTTATCAAGCTGAAATTTCGATATTTTAAGAAAAGCAAAGGTATTTTTGCAATTAATTAACAAAAATCTTTTTAACAGACTTAATATTCCATAACTTTTCGGTACTCTTTGAGTGGAAGCAATTACTTCTTTCTTAATCTAAGATTTTCAAAATAGCTATATTTCAATGAAACGTTTTATATCATAAAGGCAATATTTTTCAAAGACATACATAAATAACTTAAATATATAAACGTGTAAAGATTTACCCCTGATGGGAAATAAATGGGAGTGACTTTCTTTACTGTATTAGTCGCGTTTAATCTACTCACAATAAGCTTTTGTGAATTGGTATGCCGGGATGTGTTCCGTCCAAAATGATTTGATCAGATATCCGTTGCCGAATCACGATTCTTAGACGATCTCGTCATTAACGAGACATTTCGATGCTCTTTCCGTAGCCACCGGCTGTAGGCTTTCTGTTTACGAGTTCATTGTTTTTATCTGTTTGGTATGGATTGTTTACAGAAAAAAAATCAGGATTAAGGATAAAAATATATACTTTAATCCAGTGAGCAATAAAATTTAATCAGTCAGATGAGATTTACTTGGAACGTAAGGATCGTAAAAATACAGCAGCGTTATTCCCCGATTTCGATAATAATGTGTAAATGTTAAGATATTTATTGATACGAATAACAGAAACCTGTTTGAAAAATTATGGTTAGAAACTTTTTAGGAAAAAAAATATGTAGCTTAAAGTCCTATACTCAAATACAGGGTGATTCATGATTCAACATAACACATTTAAAGGAGAAATAAAACATAAAAACAAAACATAATCACTCATGAATGAACATAAGCAGCTATAGTCTCTTAGACGAGGAATTTCAGGATCCTTTACAAAAGAGAAATAAATCTAGCAGCTGGAATCAATTCATTACTTTGTGATGCTTTTTTTTTGTTTGTGTGTGTGTGGGGGGGGGGGGGTAATTTCCACCTTTTATCACATTTCGCACTTGAATTTTGAATAATACTGTATTAAAAATATAGCATAGAATCCTAGAAAAGGCATACCAATAGATGGCATTGTGCCATTTTGAATACAAGAAGAAATTGTAACCTGTAAATGATTGAGAAGATACGTACGTTAATCTAATCTCCCATATTTATGCGAGCAAATTTTTTGTGAAGGTTACCTTTCGTAGGTTATCGTTGGTAGTGTGGCTTACAATTGTGTAAAAAGCATACTTATTAGACCTATAAAAATTCACATCACCTTCAAAACTAGGATTTTACGTCAAATTATAGTAGGATGAACAATTTCCGATCAGTTTGTATACTATATGATGCGGTACTAATATTTTGCAATCATTCCAGCTAACCGGAAGGGGCTTAAATATATTACTAAGTGGTATATGTTTCCAATTTTTTACCATGACACTTTTTATACACAAGCTGCAAACAAGTATTGTACAATATTGTATGACATTGATCAATATTCGCAACATCGTTTAATACTATGGGATATTGTTTAATATCATATAATATTGCACAATAAAGTGCAACAGACTTTGCTACCTGAATGGGAGGAACTTTCTTTAATTTATACCCAATCTTTTTCAAGTATTTCAGTGCAATTTTCGCTTAAACAATAGCTTGTATATTTGTAATCTTTCGATAGACAAAATAAGAATTTTAAGTTTAGTATCATTATACAAAATAGAATTTTATGAATTAATTTTTTTCATATTTTTCAACATTCTGATGCTGTTTAGCGATTAAAAATAACTAAAATAATAACTCTAAGACGGTATCTTATCATTGATATTGTCAAATAAATTTTCAAACCCATCCTTTCAACTGCAGCACCTAAGAATTTTGATAAGAACAGACAAATATTTCTCAAGTTTCAATCGCACAACGTGAAACAGATTGAAAAAAAATTGGCCTTAAAATATGATATCTCTAAAAATAAATAAAATTGGCTGCGATTCAGGATGGGATAAATCACTTCTAGTGACAAATTCAGTGATTTTACGAAGGTAAGGAAACTTGATCTTGACGTTGGCTCTGTGAATGTCCGGAGCATTTGTGTCATAAAACATAGTACGAAAGAACTTTCCTTTTATTGAATCGCAAAAGATTGAAAAAGAACTCGCCACAGAAAATTTAAGAGAAGTTACTTCTTCTAGGCTAGAAAAGGCAAGTTTGGGAGACTTTTTTGCGTAGTTCGAAGAAAGTTTTACCAAGAGGTGATTTCAGAAATGCTTTGTAATCATACTCCACCATTTTGAACTGATCGAGAGAAAAATTGAATTTTATTTTATTTTAAATGGGAATCTATAAAGGAAAAAGAATTTGACTTTTATTTAGCTTATTTGTTTCTATAAGTACCAGAAACTTTTGGGAAATATATTTATTCCAAATTAGACGACCATAATCAGTGTTTGTATTTTATCAAAGTTTTGGAATATCTGTTTCCATTATATTATGTACTTATATATAAAATATTTCTTTTATTATAGTATATCTAAAGTAGTATTTCAGAAATTAATCATGAATTCTGAGAATGATATTTCTGGAAAAAAAATTAAATAAATAAATGATAAAAATTCAGTAAGGTGTAAAAATATTATTTCTTCTACAAATCTGCTTCCAATCGCAAAGCTTAGTAAGTTTCAAAACTGTGTCATGAAATCTTGTAAAACTGCGGATTGTGAGATCAGAGGGTCACATAAAATAATATTAATGACATAAAAATTAAGGAATGACTATCTTTCTCAAATATCTTAATATTAGTAAGCAGAACTAGTCAAAAAAATCATACAGACATGAAAAATTTCATTGAAATTCCTTCTCTCGATGTTTTGTTTCAATTATCGCTGAATAATATTTCATTCGTTATACCTTTTTCCAAATTTATGTGACAACAAAATAATATTAATTTTTGAAATGGGATTAAAATATGTCTTTTTTTACTTTGAAACTTAACTCGAGAGAAAATTACAAAAATAAACTCTATTTTAAATGTAATGTTTATTGTATTTCAGTAAAAATCAATCATTTCGGAAAGTACTATATCGTACTACATTACCTCTAAGATCTGTATTATATATTGCTAATTATATATTCTGTTTCGAAATATAATTGTTTCACTTCATGCAATAAGTGTTTTTATTAACAAAACAGAACAGTTTTGAAATATTTCACAATAAAATGGGAAATTCTTTTAAATAAATTTCTATCTGGAATCCTTTTATGTTTTGCGCTCTATCCCAAAATTTCATTTGAATAGATATTCCTTCAACGCTTTAAGATGATTATAAAATAAACCAGCAAAAATTCTCAATTATGCTGTTTATTTCAAAAAATTAATTTTTGCGTCAGTATCTGTCAGCGGTTTTATCTATCTTCCAATCAAACTACCTTTTCTACCATTGTCTTTTTATCCATTTATTAATCTACCTTTTCTACCTCTCTTTATCTTTTATCTATCTATCTATCAAACATTTTAGTAGTTTTAAAACCCATAAAGAAGTTAGATTTCTTTTATATTTTTCTTAAGAACAGTTCAGTTTTAACCCTTTATTTACTGACGGTACTTAAAAGTACCATTTAAATCTAGCTTATATCTTTACTATAACACTATTTTTGCCGATGGTATTCTAAAGAACACGGGGAATATAACCCGAATAACATGAAGTTAATACAAGCTAAAAGTAGGAATCAAAAATATTCAATTAATAATTAAACTAATTAAGATATTTCTGTTAATTGCCTTTTTTGGGGGGTTCCCTGGGATTATTTTGCAAGGAAACTAAACGACTGGTACAAAAATGAAGTTGAAAAATTGATGGTGACATAATACAGTAAATAAAGAGTTAAAACGAGCGAAATAAAAATTTTAATTTAATTAAGAAATCTATATTAATCTTAAGCCCCCAAAACACATTAATTCCAAAATAAGAGATACTCTGTTTTAAATCACAAAAAGCTGTTTAGCATTTTGGTTATAACGAAACTCTAAAGAAATAATGGAAAGTCTTTCTTATTGCTAGTAGAAATTTTCTACTCATCTCATCCCAAAATATCTTAATATGGCGCTGTTTTTAATATCTTTTACATAAATAAAAGTGATAATCCAAGAATGTACGTCCAGAAAGCTAATATTGTCTAGAGAAGGATATTCTTTTCTTTTGGCTGAGCCGTTATATCGGAAACAGGTATTTCCTTTTTTTATTATCATTCTTCTGTAATTCTTCGGTAGAACTTTTCTTTCATCAGTATTTTCTATTGTTTGCCCCAGCTTTGGTTAGACAAAACTTTAAACATTTCTTTTTTCGTAGAAGTTTGAAAGAAAGCTCAAACATTTTTAATATTTTTTGAAACTGCATGTGACTTTGAGTGACGGAAAGAAGCAAGCAAGATTATTTCTTTCTGAATCATTACAACTTACCATATCGACGAGCGATGAATTCCACAGCCTCGATAAAGATTTCCTCAAGAATTTCATTATCGTCCTGGGAAACCAACTCGTGTATCGATGATACTTCCTCAGGGGGCTCATGCTTGAGCTTGATATTGTGCCTAATAAAACAGTGAAGAAAAATTGTTATTATCAGTTTATGATTTGGGAAATTTCAATATATTAAATATTTTCTAAGAAAAAAGTCTATAATTTTTTGATTATAAAGTATCAAACCATTGGAATATTGGTAAAATAATTAGATGTATTTAGGTATCCGGCGACGTTCGAAAGACAAATTTTTAAAAATTAGATTTTTTAAAAACCATTTAAAACAATAGTTTTTGTCAATATAATGAGAAATACTATAAATACAAAAAAATTATTTGAAAACATAATATTTTTTTTAAATAGGAAAATTTGTAGCAAATTTTAATGAAATTTAGCCAAAACGGTTAACCACAAAAAATTGTAGTGCAGTAATCCTATTTTTTTTTGTACACAGAGAATATAACGATATAAACCAAAATCTAAGAAAAGTGAAGCAAAATCTAAGAAAAATCTTGAGAGGCAAAGCGCTTATGGGGAAAAATATTCGTATATATATATGTAGGTATGTATATATATATATATATACATATATATGCATTTTTTTTTTCATAATTTCACAAATTAATTTTTCTAAAAACACCTAGATATGAAAAAGTATTTGACCAACAATAAAACTTTTGGCTCATTTCATTGCCCATATTATTTAAAACAAATACTTATATTTTTATATGAATACTACAACTATTTTTTGAGATATCATGTTAAGGGCGGGGAATTTTTATGGAAATAAATTTTTTGCTAAAATTGAGGTTAGAAAGAAATTTTAGTTAAAAAATATGTGACCCTGGATGATAGGTCAGGCCTTCGTTTTCCTAAACTATTATGGTAAGAGGAAAATCTGAATCTTAAAAAAAAAAAAACAATTTAAAAACATTCGCCAATGTGGTCGATAACCAGTGTTTTTAACGTAGCCGGATACTTTAAAAATGCAATGTACCAAAATAGATGCTATTCTTATTTTGAAAAAGCATTTATAAACTGCGTTTTTTCATTTCATATAAATTATAATTTAGAAAATATGGGAATTTTATATATATTATTGGATCACGGTGATTTTTAATATTTAATATTTATAAAATGAAAATTTAATTATCGATCTGAATTATAAATTTTTATGTAACTTATATGCAACCTGACATCATGACATTTTGTTTAAGAAATTTACGTTCACTTATTTTTTAAATCAAATAATCTTTATTTAAAGTTATACATTTATCCCACCTTAGTTTCAGTTATTTAGGACATATTTAATCTTATATAATCTTAGTTTCTGTTATTTAAGGCATTTTAAAGGACATATCAAAAATCAGCCACCTTGTCATTTCACGCTTCACCCTGTACAAATTATTCCAGAGTTGCAAACTGATTTTGAACATCAGAAACAAAATTATGTTCTAGCTGTTGTGTTTAGAGAAAAGGGAAGGTGAGTAAATGAAACGACCAAATCACAAATAGAAAAGGACAGCGAGTCCTTCTTGAATGTTAGGAACCATGAAATTATTCTAGCATACAATTATTTTCACATTAAAAAAATTTGTCAGAAACGTTTGTACATACAATCTTTCTAAATAAGCTCCATAAAGCAATAATCTCAATAGTAGAAAACAGTTAAAAAAATCTAGCGATAGTACATTTTTTTTTAATGATTTCTTTATTCATGAGTCTGTCGTAGGTCGGTAACACGGACATAACATTTTCCTTGCTGCAATTTGATCTATTTTAAAATCTTAAGTTTTTTACTTGCTTGCAGAAATCTCAACATTTAGTAAATGTTTGAGGGTTTTCAGAAGTTTTTCAAGAAATTCGATATTGAGTCTTCGTTCATCAATGACCGAAGTGCCCCTCCCCTCCCTTTAAAAAATATCACCCATTAAGCAATACCCTTCTTTTCACGGATAGTTGTGATATGGTGGAAGGTCTCGTTTTAGAAGCTGGGAAGTTTCAAGTTAATATTTCAGGTTAATTTTTGAAATTTGATTAAAAGAGGTTATATTAAGCATCATAAGAAAAACAAATCATTCATTAAATAAATTTAGTTCTTTTCAATTATTAATGCTCATTTTAATATTTTCGTTAACTTTTCTATGATTTTTTCAGAAACGTCATCCGTTCTCAATAAAAATTAAATGCTAAAGTTTTTAGTTTTATTTCAAAACAAATCACTGGAAATTCTAACTAGATCTTCCAATTATTGCGAATTTTAAGTGACGTTTCAAATTTAATTTTGATACCTTTTAGGGCATTTTTCTAAACGCATTTTCTGTCAGTTTAGATTACATTTATTTAAAAGGATTAATCTAAAATATTATTGAAAACCAGAAAAATGTGTAAAAGAATTTCGTTTATCTGTTCATAGGACAGAATATCCTTTACATATTGGGATATCACTATTAATTTTAAAAAATCAGATTAAATCTAAAGCTTTTTTGCTCTTACTGCATAAAACCCAGAAACTATATAAGAAATGTGACGCAAAATGATACTCATTTCAATTTTAAAATATGAACCTAAAAAGTTTAAATTGCATCAATTATTTCTACAATCTTCTTTAATTTTAAAAAGAGACCATTTTTCTGTCTTTAATAACAATGTTTATGGCATGTCATCTCTCGAAAAGGAATTTATATGTTTGAGCACTATTTTTTTCTTTGCCTAGTTTAAATTTCGTTTCCTCTAAATACGCTATTCTTATTTTTTAAATAAAAAAAGTACATGCAATTTTCTTCTCGGTATCGCAGACAGTCTTCCCTCATAAATCAAGCATTTTTGCATAAACTACGTATAGATGTTAGTCCATGCATTTTCGAGGTGCGAATAATATTGATTCATATTCAAATGAGATGAATTATACAGAAATATCTGTTAACTTTTCTAATATATCAAATTTCTTGCAATTTTTTGTATTTCTAGATCGGTAATATTACATTTGAATGTGCAAAAGGGAATGATATAATCCATATCGGTATATCTTTTCGATAAAAGCAACCATAGAAATTTCTTTGATAATATACTTTTTGTACATTTCGCTATGTTGCCTAAAGGAAGTAGAAGGCCACTTAAAACTGAGCCCCACCCCCCGAGCCATTAATCATGGTGGCAAGTAAGGCAGTTGGCGTCTTATAATGCTGTATTTCAGTATGCTCCTAGGTGATACATGAAACATTTCAGATATTTCCACTAGACAATTTGAAAAATTATCATTCGGCACCCTCAAAACTCTCGAATACATTTTTCAAGTTTTTAAATGGAAAGGACTAATGGCAAAGCCATTATCTCTGCACTCATGCACTTTTCTAAAAGAGTTTTAGAAGGTAAATATTATAAAAACCACTTAAAATAATACATAATGGAGAAATGGCTAGAGGGATGAATATTTCCTTCAAAATGTCATTAGTTATATGATGGCAAATTCTTCTCAAGAAAACAGAAAGATATCTCAATGTTATTTAGTCAGGGATAAATTTTTATTTTGAAATTATTATTGTAAATGTTATTTGTTCAGACTTTTTTTATAGAAATCAAATAATTTTAAAATATAACTTATTCCATTACTTCATATTATACCAAAAATTGAAAAATGATTTTTTTTTATATCTACACTAGAAAAAAATTTAAGATAGGTAAAAACATACATATGACTATCATAAAGTGATTAAATAGGATCAGAAGAGTCTTAAGTACGAATTACTGAAAACTTCTAAAAGCGGAAATATTTTGTTCATAATATTTGGGACAGAAATATCAAATTCTATTTCTTCACAATTTACTAAATATTATTCAATAGCGAGAACTTAACAGAGCTTATTAATAAATTTGTAACCATTATATTGGACAAACAATTTTAATAAAAATCACTAATCAGATATTAGCATGAAGTTTGAAGACTTTTATGCTGATTCTTTTATAAAGCATTCAATTTTGCAAATAAAATACAATTTCTATTGTAACCGAATTATTGTGAATATAAAGAAATTTCAAATTTTATTTAACTCTGAGAAATCGTTACAAAAAAGCCGATGAGCATTTCTAGGATGAAGCTTCATTATTAAATTATTAATACAAATACAAACTGAAGTGATTAAAATTTTTCAAAGCTCATTTTTCAATCGCTTCATCTTTCGATCTCACATCTTCTGAAACATTCCTCGCTTTATCAATTATATTTATAGTTCTTTCTCTTTTACTTTCCTTCTTGTCCATAATTTCACCATTATCTGGTCTCTGACGAGTATGGCGGGAAACTTTCCAAAACATGCAACGAAATCATTACACGTTTTAGACATGACAAGATCATTACAGGAGATATTTCTGTTATGGAGAACATTTCTCCGGAGTAACTGATGGCGATTTAGAATATACTTCGTTTCTGGAACTAGATAATTATCCAGCACAGCATTTTTCCAGATGTTTTTCTGTTCACATTTTTTTTTTCAAATAAATATTCGAAACGAACAGAAATGATAGAATTTCTTATCAAGAATTCTTACTTAACAGGCGACAATTGCTCTTCCTTAACTAATGTTACATCTATTTTCTTTCTGGTAGATAGTATTCAAGTATAAAAAACTCGTTCGACTCTTTCTGGAGTTTATCCCTCATATTAATGATCAGAGTTCCGCATCATCAAGATAAGTTTAACTTGGCAAGATGTCAATGGTTTTTATTAACTTGAAAATTACTTACGTACTACAAAATACCTCTTTTATTTCTTTATTTCCCTGGAGACATAAGGTACCTCCGATGTTTTTTTTAATCAATTTATATATAGTTATTTGTGGTGTTTCCTTTTTCAGAAAGAAAATGAAATGAAGGACAATAATCTAGAAATTATATAAAACCCTGGAAATCAAAAAACGCAGTTATTTGTGATAGCATAATAATTAATTATTTATTATTTCTTAATTTCTAGTGAATTATCACGATATTCTTTTTATATTTTACTCTATTTATTTCATTACATTATTTCATTATTTCCTATATTATCTATACACAAAATTCAACTTACTTATCAAAGTTAACAGACATCGGGAATCAAAGTAGATGCACTTAGAAATGTATTGATAGTTAAGAGAAATCCCTAAGAATTAGAGCGTTCTTAATATAACTTCTGTAATAAATTTTCATCGACATAGAATATCTTTTACTGTGAAAGTTCCTATATATTTCTTATTCTCTTAAAAGTTTAACTACTCTTTATCTACTTGACTGATTTGATTGCTTTTAGTTTATTAAAAGAAGTAAAATTTGAAATTATTCCTGTATATTTAGGGACAATAAAACTGGAAGATTTCTGTATAAATTTCAGTGTCTGTATTTATACAAAAAAGAAAGGGTATATCTAGTTATACATTTTGCTACATTTTTAAGTTAGTATACATTCTTAAGATATAAAAATTTACTTGTTCTTGTAATAGCTTTTATTTATTTACATTCAGTTACAATTTATTGTGAAATTTCCATACCTTCAAAAAGAATACAATATAACATAAATAATTCAGATTTATTTCTTAAATCTAGAGCAGTCCTTTGAGACTAAAATTTAAAGAAACAAAATAATAGACATCGAAAGAAAAGCAATTTGTTTTATAAGAAAGAATTTTCGTTATCTTCTAAACAATATTTTTAAACGAATTTCAAACGTGGTTTCCCGCACTTTTATGTTGTCCCGCTGGCATTTTAGGCTTTTTATACTTATTATTTAAAAGGCTTCACAAATACAATCTCCTTTTTTATCAACCCTTCTGTCCAAAAATTTATGGAAAATTTATTAAATTTTATTCTATTTATTTTATTAAATTATTAAACTATTAGGAATTTATTCCTTTTATTCAATAATTTTTTCATAATGATCACAAAAGTATTTTCATTTATTTAAAGTTGTAATCATAATGCTTACTTGATAGCTGCCCACAATGCCGGATCTTTAGCAACAAGGATTTCTTTTAAGCTTATCCATAACAAGTGCGCCTAAAAAGGAAATAAAAAGTTTTAAAAAAAAGTGATGAACTTAAAACTGCAATGTAAAGCAATGATAACATAATACAAATATAAAGAACATAATGAAAATAACTGATTAATTTTTAAAGTGAGAACTTTTTTATTTCAGCCCACTTTGACGGAATGGTATTAAGCTGTATTCACATAATATGCATCAAATAATCTACCTAATTTCATTTTGAAATCCATTTTACTTCTTTTCAATATATTTTGAAGGTATTATATCAATGTATGTCATATGATGACGCAAAAACTGATGATGTACTAAATGTTGTCATACGACTATGACGTCACATGAATTCATTTCTAGTTTTTTATGTAATGAGACTAATTTTTGGTGGTATAATCTTACAAAATATCATTTAATTAAAGCAACAATGAGAATTGAACAGTATTTCATTTTAACAAAAACACGTCGATCTTATTTTAAGCCTTTGAATAATTTGCTCATAATTTATTTTTATTTCGTGACCGAAAAATTCAACACTGCAAGAATTGGTTTGTAGCAAATTCCTTTATAATATGATATGCAAAATAAATTATCTTTTAGCTTCAAAATAAAAAGGATTATTGATGACTCAAACATAATTAATAGTAATTACAACCTCCGCTCCTGTGCATTAGGTTCATCATTTGTGAAGTAGGAAATGAATTATCCTAAATAATTTATTTTATGCATTCTAATGGAATAAAGATAAATATTCTACATGGTAATTCTAATGTTGCTATGGTTTGGTATTGTCCTTTAAATTAATGGCTTGTCATGCATGTAATTCAAAAATTTTATTATTGGTCTTTAGACTCCGCATTTCCACGCTATTTGGATAAAAAAATTGTTTCTGAAGAATCATAATTTCATCACAGATCACACTATTGCAAAACATTTTTTTAATTCCAAGTACCTGTGGAAATACTTTTTATGCTCTTTATGTTTCCATCTTCCTGTGTATATAAAATAAGAATCTAGTCAAATAGGCAAAATAAAATGCTTTGCTATATGAAACTTCTTATAAAGTTGTAGAGATTTCTGTAGCCATTTTTAATTTATAACAAAATTGTAAAAAATACAAAAACACGTGAAATAGGCTATGCATTTTGCTAATCCACTCAAAATGCTTTATGTCTTCCTTTATTATAAAAATAGCTGTGAAAGATTAAGTATTTTATATCTAAATGGCTTTTCATACTCTAAACCTACATATAGATTTCACTGTACCAGTGTTTATTTTAGGTTAATAATGAATTATAAGCTATATTTGTTCAGCATCTGTAATTAAGGCATTAAGCTGGAAATCCGCAAAGTTTCCTTTCAAAAAGGGCAAGAAATGTTAATGCAATTTTGCTGTAAAACAAAACATTCACTAAGATAGAAATTCGTACATACACTTCAAAAAACAGCAATTCCTTCACTTTTTAGGATTTCTTTTCTTCCTTCTTTTTTAAATGCTGAAGTATTAAGTAAAATTTTAGATTAACACACACCTCTGATAAGCCATTAATTTACATAAGTGTTTCAGTTTTCTTGAAATAATTTGTTAGGAGAATTTTGGATGTGGAAAAGAATTTTCATGATTCAAATTTCTGGTTAATATGGTTGTCCTACTTTTCATATTATTATGTTAAAATTTTATTTTAAAGGATTTATGTTAAAACCAGTATATTTCTTTTGGTAGAGAATACATAATAATTATTTACATGGGTTTTATTTATTTATTATGAAAAGAAGTTTCAATCCCTTTAAGAATTATTAAAACAGCTTTTATCCCAACTCTAATAAGATCTGAATGCTCAGTAAAAACGATTCAATAAATATTTTAAAAATTTATAGACTAGTTTATTTTTGATAAAGCATAATTTTCATCTTTTTGCTTTCTAATTTCTTATTATTACTTCAGTACACTTAGTTCTGTATTTGCATTGCTTAAATACTAACACGTATGACCGAATACTAGCATACAAATTAATTTCATAAATTAAGCTTCTAATTAAAACTTTTTTGCAAGCGAATCTGCGCGTTAAAATTCTCCCATGGCTAAGTCGTTTTCATGCTAAATGCACTGCTTATTTCTGAAGCGTAAAGAACAAGCAGATTTTCTTCTCTCAAAATGGTTGCAGACCATTGTTACGCTAATACCTCTCCCCCCCACTTTTAATCTTATTCTCACAGACAAACTAAAAATAAAGCGCCATTCCATCAGACATCTTCTGGACTTATTCTAAAGCTACTCATTTCCTAATTAATGCTCATTTCACTTAGTGAGTCAGTTGAAAGCAAAAGTTAGCCAAACAGGAAAAAAAAATTGTTTTTTTAAACTGTAGGTGAGTTTTCCTGAGGTAACAGCACATGCCTTTTAATTCAATTCCTCCTTCCGTTTTCTTCTTAGTACGGTTTGACTCTCTGGGCATAAATACTTTTCTCTTCGTTTACTTTTCATTTTATGTTTAATGAAAATTACTTAAACATGTCTCTTTATCATATACATAAGCTGGGCTTAATAATGTCTGAATACTGACTGTAAATCATGTAAAGTACTCAGAAATACTAAGTTTTTATTAAATATTTATTTTTTTTTAATCCAAAGGTACGCCTTTTCCACGTTTTAAAGTTAATTTCAAATAAAAAAGTGAATTTTTTCTACGTATCTTATGAAAGAAAAACAATTTTTTTTTAAATTCTGAAACTTAATTATGATTTTTTTAATTTCATAAGAAAATGAGAAAAGGAAACTTGGTACCCCAATTTTTTCCCCAGTTTTTAGTACAATTATCAATTATTTTGATGGACAGATGTTAATTGTGCAGAAACTCAAATTTCTAAAATATTTTTCAAATTCAAAAGAAAATTTTACATTTTAAAAAAACGTAAATATCTTTTAGAAATGCTTTTTCTTGTACAATTTTCAAAATTTTTGGCCCAAAATTTTTAAAGGCCCTCACAATGTAAGTAACAAAATCAGGGATCGGATTTTTGATATCTAAATTAGTTTGTAAGAAAAAAAAATTTCCTAAATTTTTTTGAAACATATATTTTTTTCTCTTGGAACATTTTAAGAAAAAAATCTTATCGAAATTTTAACAAATTTATCCCTAATTCTATTAAGCATACATTTAAGAGTGAGTATAAAAAATGTCATGCTATTACAATAAAATGTAATTGACTTTTAACATTCTTTAGCAGACAGAATTTTGAAAAAAAAAATGTAAACTGAGAAAAACAGCTTTTAAGTTTTCATCACAGTAAAATTACATTTTTAAACATTTTTTTAACTTTTTATTTCATTAAAATGAAATGGCTTGACTCCTCGCATACGGACATGTTTGATGCAAACATAGGAATTGGGCATGTCACCTGACAGAGCGTTAGACAAGATAGCTCTGTATCTCGCTAAATACTTGTTTTGAAATTTGCAGATTAATAAGCCAAAAGTTGAAGAATCTTTATTCACTAAAAACTAGAAATTTGATATTTTCTTCAATTTTTCGAAATTTTTAAGGTACCAATTCTCCTTAATTTGATTACTAACCAGGGCTGTAAAAAATGAAATCACTATATTTTTGTCGCATTATTTGGTTACTGAACCTGTCTTAAAATAGGTACTTGACAAACTATATTTACGACGATCCAGCTGAGGATAGCGTTTTTCTTCAAGGCATTCATCTGACAAAGTTCTTACTTGGCCCATCGTTTTAAATGCATTTTTGAATTCAAACGTATTGATTTATTCAAATCCTTTTTTTATTTATTATTATTTCATCCATTAAGCCGAATCTAGCACAAATCAACATAGGTATTCTCTTCATGATTTAAGAACGAAAATAATTAGACATGCAGAAAAATTTCACACATATGAATATTATATAATTCATAAAAAATTATCATATTAAATATACTCAAACTTGTTTTAAAAATATTCAAGATTTTGTAAATCATGATGAAGAGTTGCGTATCTTTTATATTGAAATACTTCAAGCTATTTTTAAATCCTAGAAAATTTTTTAAATTGTTTTATCTATCAATAAACTCGTTTTAAATCATATACTTTCCGGTTCATCGATAAAATCTGTTTTCCAGAGTTTAGAAAGTAATCTCTCAAATATATAAAAAATATGCTTCATAATATAAAAAATTATGGATATATAAACCCATTTAACAGTTGGTCGATTAGAAGAAAATTTCGAAAAATTTAACTTCGATTTATTTTCTTCTGGTGGCATGATTAATACAGATAATAAGCAGTAAGAGGTACGCCAGTCTGCATCAAGGTACAAGAGCAGAAAGACAAAAAAGTTCCCTTCGGTGGTTCTATTGTGAGATTTTGATAGGGATTTCTTTGATACGTATTGATTGGGAATGGGGATTTTTAGTATCTTTGAAATAATGTTGAGAGCATTCAGGACTTCTATGCGCGTGAAGAATTAATTAAATAAATGGGAATATATATATATATATATATATATATATATATATATATATATATATATGTTATATGTTTAAATGATACCCTCTCTCTTCCGTAATGTTTAGGGATTTCTTTTTCTTAAATCATTTAGAAAACAGTCGGTGAATTATCATGAAATATTTTAAGTAATTAGGAATCGTGCATTATATTTAGGATAGAATTCCTTCTTAAGGAATTTCTTTCTTTAAGCAAACGAATGGTGTAAAGAGATATAAAATATCTGCTTATTACTGAAATGTAAAAGTCTTATTTACACAAATTTGGAAAAATTATTGAATTTGATTTTGAAATTAATGTACCAAACTCTTAGTAATTTTCATGATTATTTTTATATCAATAAGTAATTGCGTTGAAATTCTAGAAGTTTTTAGCACTTAATATTAATTAATTATTATGCAAAAACTTCCTCATTGTTGGGTGATCAAATCTTTGATTGGCCTTTTGATAAACACCCCAGAGACATCAGAATTATATTGCTAAGATAAGAGATAAGAAATGTATTGCTATGTATTTGATTTTACTAATGAGTCCTTAAATATTTTTAAATAATCTTCATAATTTTTTTTCATGCTGAACTAAAAAAACTGAACATTTTGAAATGGGGTGAAAAATTTATAATTGCGCAGACTATGTTTGATAAGACCACCCTGATTTCCAGCAACATTCTCATCAAACAGTCCATATCCTTATCAGCTTACTTTCCTTAAATAATTCTAAATTCGCGATTTACTAATTGATTTCTAATAAAATTTATTAAATCTGCTTTGAAAAACTAGATTCCACTGAAAAAAAATTTCTATAAGAAATTGTATGAATTAAAATTAGCTCTATATCTCTGATATTTAATATAAAATATTTATTCTAATAGCATGGATTTTATTATATTTCATTAGCATGCGAATCATACATTTTTTTATGATTAGATCTTCATCCGAGTTTTGATTCTTCCGTTATATGAAGCTTTTGAAGCGATTAAAGAATTCTTGCATTTTACCATATTTCTAAATAAAATGGAAACCCTTTCAACTAAAACTTTTGATCTTCACGGAATATTTGAATTATCAGACATCAAATTAAATCACTATTTGCATAATTAAATTTAGAATTATAATCCTTAAATAATGAATATATCCATAAGTTTACGCAGATTTCAAACTGAATTATGAAATGGATGGCTATAAAGAAATCTCTATTTTATGGATGTTCAAATAATTTGTATAACTAATAAATTATACAAAGCACTATTTTTTTATTTCCCTTCATTGGTTTTAACACTCATAATAATTCTGTGTTAGAATTCAAAATTGTCTTTTGAAAACACTTTACAATTAAGGTCAAAGGTTAAAATGTTTTTAAAAAATCAGAAACAATCAATCAATTAAAAATCAAACCAAATAAATCAAAAATCAAGTTATACAAATATTTAAAACCCACAGTTGCCCAAGTGGTGATTATTTGAATCAAACCTCTATCTTAAGTAATTTAATCTGATAATAACAGGAAAATTTGGTATGGAAGGGTATAAGAGCATCATCGTTTTTAGAGCTGATAAACTTTTACTTAGAAACATAGAAAAAGCTATAAACAAGAAAGTAATTTTCTTTGGTGTGATTTACAGTATAGACTTCGTTGATTCGTCCCAGCAAGAGCTTTATGCGTTTGGAAGTCAGCTGAAATGCAAGAGTGATGTTAAGAATGCACCATTCCTTACCCATATCATAAATAAAAACCCCTAAATGTCAGGAAATTTAGACAAGCGATGACCGAAAAACAATATAAGTAAAGATCTAGGGCTACTCAAAGGACGCTATTTTGTAAGTGAAGCTAGGATTTCTGGCTATAAAAAAACCAGATTTGTTTCCTCCATAAACTATAAAAACACATTTCCAAATCTGTTGACTTTTTTTGCTGGAAGTAAAAACTGTTTTATATTCTACGCTCATCCCAATGAAATCCTTTCATATAATTAAAGAAAAAAAAAGTCACATTAAACATGTCATTAAGAATCAAAAATTACTTTTTTTTCCTGAGGAAAACTTCCAACATCTGTTTTATAATAGGATTGAAAATTTAATAATAACAACGATATAATTATTTATGTAACTTAGTTCACCAATGTAATCAGTAAAGCTGTGAATATCTATCAATGAATATCTATAATGTGGGTGAATCAAGTCATACGATTCCTTTAAAAGTTGATGAGTCCACAGTTTTACTCATACCTAGGTGTTTCCTCAGAAAGTGCTGTTAGCGAGAATGCTGCATCATTATTGTGCAGCATTAGACTTCAAATTAGAGCACAATGCCTTATTTTGTATCATAGCAGTTGCTCTTGGATTTCGATAAACAGCCTATTTATCAACATGTGGGGGGTAAAACTTACATATATAGTGTATTCTATGCAAGCGAGTTTATATTTTATATCGTTCACTCAAATCAATTTATTCTTTACTTTATATCGTTCATGCAACTCAATTTATTCTTTACATTTCCAACCCTTATAGTAACATAAAGAATACTTATAATATCATAAATATCTTTAATTGAGAAAATTACAAAATTCCCAAATAATGAAATGGAAATGAAAGGAATAATGAATAATTATTTAATCAATGATGTAATACTAAATGCATTTATAGACTAGGTTAATATCAAATAATGCATCCAATTTTTAAACTACTAACCAAATTTGGTACTCAAGACCACCGGTCTATTTGGTAAATTAATTTTTTCAATAAATATTTCCACATTAAAAGGCATTTAACTTGGAGAAAACTCATTTTTGTCTATAAAGGAAATAGTTAAAGCAATCCTAAACAAAAAAGCCATATTACCAGGCTGAAAGTAATAAAAAGCGCAATGTAATTATTTCCATTGTGGCAAAACTAAATTTATTTATAGCCACAAAGTTAATAATGAAATTTTAAAAAATAATTTAATGTACTAAAATTAAGTTCAAGACAATATACCGAAGTAATGTATGTTTAATCTGAAACGACAAAGTCACAGAGTCATGGCGAATCATCAAAGAGGAATAGATAGATAGAAATATCCAAAGTCAGCCTAAGGCAATACCATTCTCGTAAAGTATATATTTACCATCTCCCAATAGTCTGAATGTTACTACTAAACAGACTCAAACTCCCTGCGTCTTGTCTATTGAGGAGGTATTTGGTCATAAATGCATTAATTTAGCTAGAAATATTTGTGTCTGCACCTATCCATAAGCATCTTACTGCCTTGAAAGAAGAATATATAAACTTTAAAAACTGAAGAAAAACTGAATTTCGTTTCATTCCTAAAAGAACAGAAATTTTCTTACTTCTTGGCTGTCATGTCAATAAGTTGTGTGAAAACAATTACATTTACTATTTGCATAGAGACTGGTTCGTTCTAATACATTCCATTGTTAAAAATAAACATCTCAAAACTAAGATAAAGTCAAGAAACAAATATTTATTCCTAAATTAAAAGTAGATTAACTGATAAGCTAAATGTAAAACATAAATCTTTTAGTATTCTGTGAGAAACTGCAAAATGTTTAATAATAAATAACTGTCATTTACTTTATTAAGTGACTTCTAGAATGACAGAAAATAACACGTTCAAATGAACTTTCACCAAGGAATAAAAATACAAACTAACTACTGAATTTCTTTTTATTTAATATTGTTTATAAGCGAACCTCATAAAAGCAAAATAAATTTTATAAAAACAATTTTTAAAATGCACTTCTATCTATACAACCAAAGAATATTTTCTTTAATTCAATATCATGTGTCACCATAAGCGCATGAATATGCCTATACATAAGCACGTGAGATAATGAAATGAAATTAATTATCATTTAACTTAATTATCATTAAAATAATTAAATAAATTATTATGCTTAAGAATTAACTAGTGCCCTAATCTTAAGAACTGTCTACCATGAAAAAGTGAGTGAAAAATTGATTATCCTTACAAATATGTTGCAAATCAAGTGAAATAAAAGTGTTTTGAGATTTGATTGCCCAAAGCTTACTTTTCGCATGCAAACAAATAATGAATCTCACCATCGTATTACAAGGGGACAAAAACCTAAGACCTGCATTTAATATTTTACTTCGTTATAAATATTCAAAACAATAAGATATGTTGTTCTTTGTATTCTTGTCCACAAAGCAATTTCTTTCGTTTTATATTCATTTATAATATTTTATAACATCATTATTGACTATCTATATTTTTATCTCGTACGGTTTTCAAGACTGGAATGTTAATTTCCCACTTCGCCACCAGGTGACGCTGTACATAGTCTCCTTATGTAATGCACAAAAAATTTACTTACGCAGATCTCATTTTATAAGAATAGTTGCAATTGACTAGAAGTTGAGGAACAAAGGACTTTAAAGAGTCTTCTTTATACGATCAACTTTGTTTCAACTGTCCGTACTCAAAAAATTTCCTTTCAATACACTTTAAAGGAATATCGCAAGAAAAATTATTAATATTCCGGTTTGTTCTTTGTATAGAATATAACTATTAAAAATCAGCTTAGAAAGATTTTCTCAACAACATAACTGCTGTTTTGAATCATACGCTTAAGAAGAGAAATTTGACCATGAATAATTAATTCCTACATTTAAAGGCAAATTATGTTAGACACCTGATGAATCTTCGAGCATTTTTATTACTTTGTTTGATGAATTACTCCCTTCAATTCCTCCTTATTTTTATGGTAGTTAATTCACTATATAAAACTGTTTATTGACAAATGGGTCCTTTTTTTGTATCCCATTGCATACCAGCATTCTTTGCATAAATACCAATGTTTTTCTTTTATGAATAAAATGATATTTTATTTCATAAAACCCACAATTTACCCTACATAAAACCTAAGAAAGTTTAGAACTAAATAATAAATCATAGCGACTATTGATCATCATTCAGAGCGGAAGAAAAGTAGATCAGATATCTCTCCATTTTTTTTAGATTCTCTTCTAGAGTTTTTGGGCATGTGAGATCGATATATTTGAACCGGATATCTAGCGAGAAATGAAAATACGTGAGGAATTCAGACTCTCAGAAAACCTCTGAAATGCTTCTTGAACTTATCTGGATACTTTTACATTGATAAGTTGACGCACAAGCTTTTCTCTTAAAAGGTTGTTTTGGAACTCCTTGAAATGAGAGCTGTCAGGCATACCTGTCTTTCCCTGACAATGCCATCTCCAATATAGAAAACTGTGTAAGATGATATATAGAATTTTATCGAGTAAACATGCGATTTATTTGGAAACTGTGAGATAAATTTCATTTTCCAGCTAAATTTAGTTCTAGTGATCCGTGCATCTCATTTCAACAAAGTTCGAGTGGATGTATTTAAAATAGAAATTTGATTTTACTTTCACTTTTTTATGGAAACGTACAATTTATTTTATCTAGTCGTGCAAGAAAAACAGAAGTCACCAAAAAGAGCTTTTGAAAATGAAACGTAGCAAACGTACTTCACAATTTTGCATGCAAACTTTTTCCTGTATTTTTATCTGAATTTCAACACTGATTTAATTTGAATCGTTCATGTGACTACTTTTTGATAGCTACTCTCTGGCTATTAAACAGGAGCCTTGCTATATTTAACCGAAAAATAACTAGAGTCGCAAATTTGTTTCCCCAAATCGTTTTGCCCAAACTCATTAATATCACCTCCATTAAATTAGAAATATGTTTCTTATGTGTTAATTAAACCATCTTATGTGTTTGTGATGACATCTTATTAAGCCAGTAACAGCCGCTGGACATAAGCAATCTCTTTTCTCGAATGGATAATTTATTGGACTTCAAATCCAAACAACACAGGTTCGATCCTTGGCGGAATTCAACCTACACATTGGCACAATTCAGCCAACTCCATCGCCAAATGTTTACTCATTCTCGATTCGACCCATGTATTCGATATATCTGCAAGGGAAACAGTGATTGAACTAGCAATGCTACACGGTTGGGGGCGATATACGACAAACCATTATTCCAGCCTCTTGCTTACAAAATAAATTCAGTAAAACGGTGTAATAGAAACTGCCCAATCGATAACAAGTTTGAAATGCTATTATTTTATAAACTCAAAGTATAAATGCACCGTAATTCAGTGTTTTTTTGTGTAAATGTGAATGAAAATACATTTTTAAAAAAAAGAAAAAAATTCAAACCAAATTCTTTTTTTGTTTACCAAGATTCAAATTAATAAAATTTGTATTAAACGAAAATTACAAATTTTTCCTCAATAATGACCTTTTACTAAATATTTAAAATTATTTAATATATCATTTTAGCATCCCACAGTCTCTGTATTAACTTCTTCTTAAGAATAAAGATAAATAGTAACCAAGTATTAGAAATAGGAAAACCATGTATTATATTAATTCTGCAAGTCTCACTATGCTATTTCAAGAGGCAATGTAAAAATTTAGCATAAAGAAAGATGTTTTTCCAAAAAACAACTAATGTTGTTGTTTCGCAAATATAATAATGTAATTGGGTTTCAATTTTTCATGTCTGCAATGTTTATATCAGAATCTACACAAACTAGAAAGATTCATTATCTTAGAAGAAGAAAGTACGAGATATCAGCGAGGTTATTAATGGGTTTCTTTAAATATGATTTTAATAATATATTCGAATCTTTTAAAAAACAGTCAGATTTACAAGTATCCATAATTAATTCAAATTCACTAATTTTTAATCAAAGTGAGATCAGGGGTATGTTGCATTTACAAAGGATTTTGCAAGCTCAAGTAAGAATAAATGTATCCCTTTTAATAAAAAGCGAGAGCCGAAGTCCTCATCTTCTCTTCATCTTTTTCATACCAGCAGTTTATTGATACACACTCCGAGTGGAAGTTCTCAGGTGAAGTATTATTGGATATAGCAAATCCAGTTCCTTACTACTGAGTCGTCAGTGTCTGTTCAAATGATGAGTGAACGTCCATTCTTGGATTGAATGGTCCATCACTCAACTCCCTGACATTTTGTTATGACTTTCCTAGAGTTTTCGGAATCATTTAATCTTGGGGGGAAAAGTTCAGAAGATTAGCTTATAAAAGAATAAAAGATAAAAGTACTTCAGAAAAGGGATAACGTCAGTAAGTAATGTTGAGATTAAAACTCGTGGCCTCTTTCAATATAGATGAAATAATTCTGGAATCAGTTTTTTTTCCTACAAAATCACTGAATTAATACATCTGGTGGATTTTTATAATTATTCTTCAAAAAAATCGAATCAGTAATGCGGTTTTTCTTCACATTTATCGTATAATTTAAGTATGGATTTGATAATAATCCAATTATTGATATATACAAATAGGATAATGTAAGACAACTCTGAAAAATTCATGATGGATATGCCAGTAATTAAAATTTAAAAGTAATTCTAATGGGATGCTAATAACATCTATTTGAAATATTGGATTAATTTTAGAAAAATGTGATTTTTAGCACTCCGCGTTAGATATTTCACGAAATAATGATCACAAGACTTTACACTGATGGAAAAAAAAATCCCAACACCAAGAAAAAATTATTGTACAGTAATGAAATTTTAGGAATACATTTGTGTAGGTAACATATTTAATTGATTAAAGTTTCAAGATCACAGGTAAAGCCATTGGCGAGAAGAGCCATTTCAAATGTGAAATGTTGGTACATTAGTAACCGGTGTAACCGCCAGAATTTTGAATGCAAGCATGCAAACGTGCATGCATTGTGTCGTACAGGTGTCGGATATCAGTTTGTGGGATGGAGTTCCATGACTGTTACACTTGGGCGGTCAATGCAGGGACGGTTAAGGCTGGTTGTGGATGACGCTGGAGTTGTCGTCCAATGATGTCCCATACGTGATCGATTGGAGAAAGATCTGGTGATCTAGCAGGCCAAGGCAACATGTCGACACTCTGTAGAGCATGTTGGGTTACAACAGCGGTTTGAGGGCGAGTGTTATCCAGTTGGAAAACACCCCCTTGAATGCTGTCCATGAATGACAGCACAACAGGTTGTATTACTAGACTGACGTACAAATTAGCAGTCAGGGTGAGTGGGATAACCACGCAGTGCTCCTTCTGTCATACGAAATTGCTCCCCAAACCATAACTCCAGGAGTAGGCCCTGTGTGTCTAGGCCGCAGACAGGTCACTAGCAGGCGTTCACCTGGCCTCCTTCTAACCAACAAACGGCTATCACTGAGACCAAGGCAGAACCGGCTTTCATCATAAAACAGAATCATCTCCATCATCTCCACTTTCATCATCTCCACTTTCATCATCTCCACTCCGTCCTCCAATGAGCTCTAGCTTGACACCACTCACGTCGCAAAAGGCACTGGTTTGGAGTCAGTGGAATGCACTGTACTGGGCGTCTGGCTCGGAGCTGTCCTTGAAGTAACCGATTTGTAACAGTTCGTTGTGTCACTGTGGTGCCAACTGCAGCTCGAATTTCAGCTGCACACGCAGTACGATAATCCACAGCCATACACCGAATACGACGGTCTTCCCTCTCAGTAGTACCACGTGGCCACCCGGAACCTGGTCTTCTTGAGGCAGTACCTTCCCTTGACCACTGCCGCCAATACTCATGCACAGTGGATACATTCCTGCCAAGTCTTTCAGCAATATCGCGGAATGAAAACCCACCTTCTCGTAGCCCTACAACACGACCTCATTCAAACTCAGTGAGAAGTTGATAATGGCTTCTTCGTCTTCTCAGAGGTATCCGTGACTAACATTCACCCACTACGTCAACTCTCAACTGTAAATAACGATCACGAACCTTACAGAGCTTATTTAAAGCAAACCTCATTTGCATGTTCATAGTGTCACTACTAGCGCCACACTTACGCGCGTAGCTCGAAATTTGAATCGACTTCATCTTTCAGATGTATAAACACACCTACCAAATCTAGCACAGCTCCTTCCTAGTGTTGGGATTTTTTTTCCATCAGTGTATTATTTACCAATAAGATGTCAATTTAAGCTATTTAAGAAATGCAAAGTGATTTAATTTATTTAATATTCTTGCTCAGTTTATTGCCGGTGTTATGTAGGGTTTTGCGAAAATTTACAAAAGTATATCAAATCAATATTATTATTTATTTTTCTTTCAATGTAAAAATTGACTCGATAGGTTTTAGGAAAATTACCTTGAACGAGATCCTAGATAGGAGCAGAAAAAATGCAAGCTAAAGAAAAAGAAATTAACAATGACCTTAGTTTATCTGTTAAATAGCTGCTGGCTCTTTTCCCGAGCTCAACGGTGCTTAGCCTAAATAGAGCTTTGTGATTTATTTGATGTTTGTTGTTTAATGGATAATATAAGAACCAACCCTTTTAATTTACCAAAGTGACCTACATAAAAGAAAAAAGAAAAATATCCAAATTTTCGAAGTAGCATGATGTTATTTTAATTTGCTAAATATTTACAAAAAAAAATCATTTGTCCAAAATACATAAAACATGAGGGAAGGTTTCTGTTAAACAATCAGATTGAAAATTAATCTAGAAAAAAACTAGAAAGATAATTTGAAAAAAATTACTATTTCAGTTATATAAAAATAGATGTCTTTAGTTCTCAGACATGTATATTAAAACATGAAATATGAACAACTTTAGTTATTTACTAATAACTAATATTCACTTTTTCCTAGGTACTTACTTCAAATTTTTATAGCTATTCAAATGCTACTGACATTATTGTATTGTATTTATTGAAAATTTTTATGGATACATTGTGGGAAAAAAAGAAATTAAATATAATCTCTATCGGGTGAACAAATATCAAAATTGGAAAAGAGTTGATTACAATATTATTTATCTTTTTTATATGCTTACAATTCATAAATAAAATTTTTGGTGATAAAATTAGTCGAAATTATATCCTCAGATATTTGAATATATTAAAAAATAGATGTCCTATTTTCTTGAATTGCATGTCCCTATTCGTTACTGAAAATCACAGCACATTCAAAATAAATAGGTGAAATTTTTGAGAAATTTCAAAAATCAAACGAAATACACGTTATGCACAAGCCAGTACTTTTTCTTTTGCCGAAAATCATGCATTTTATCTTTCTCTCACTTACCACAAATTCAGTTCTTGAAAAATTTTCTAATGTTAAGAGAATTTATGTAAATTTTATAATGAACTACATATAAAATGAACCAAACAAAGAATGCTCCGATATATTTCTTTTATTATTATCAATTTTGTCAATGTACATTTTAAATATTGTAAAAATTAAAAATGTGTAAATTCTTGTTCTTAATAATATGTTTCTTTTTACTAAATGAAATTTTTCCTTAGATTTTATAAATCCTCTAAAATGTTTTAAGAGCAAAGTCATGGAATAATTTTTCACTAACAGTCAGAGCTCACATAGATTCAATTTATTTTATTCATATTATTAAAAATATTATTTCGTCTTTTTGGTGAAAATAGTTGTATAAATCCAAATATACTCCTTAAAAATAGATTTTAACATTAATCGAAGAATAAACACAATTCTATCTCTTGGATTTTAAATTTAAAAAGAAGAAAAATAGATACTGCCGTCCAAATATGATGTATCCAAATACAATATTTTATTTCTTATATTCAACTTAAATAATTTGTAATATTGCCTAATCAGAAGTTTTTAAATTAGACAAGAAAAAGGAAGTAGCAAAATCTTCATTTTAATTTAGCATAAAAAATTATATTTAAAATCATTCAAAAAACATGCAAAGTTTCTAGGTTTTATTAGAACTTCTGTCTGCCTGGTAAGTTATCATTTTATTTGTTTCCTGACAAGGAGACTTACCATCATAAAAAAGTTAACTTTGCAAACTATTGCATATACAGAGTAAATTCTTTCCTGTATTGATAAGATGGAGATATTTATACCTTTGTGTGGACTGACCTGAATTTTTGACTTATATCCTTTAAATTATTTTGAAAATGATTCTGATAGTCAGGCAAAGAGAAAAGATTTAAAAAACGAACTATGCGTCTAGGTAATTAAAATATCTTTTCATGTTGATTTTTTTGACAATGTTGCTCCCAACATTCGCAAAATGACAACCTTGTTTGCCTTTCTTCCTCATTACTTTTGGTTTCTAGGTATATCTAAAAGTTTTTAAATTTTTGCACTTGTTAGATTTATTGGTAATTTTTCCGTTAGCCGTACGCAGCGAGAACTCGCCAATTAATGCAGAATTTCGCCAACGAATTATATTTCTTTTACTGTTTTGTCACTCCCTTTGCCTGGCGACTTGGGCCGCGGTGGCCTTGTGGTAAGGTCTCGGCTTAGGAACCGGAGGGTTTCAGATTCGAGACTCGATTCTACTGAAGAACTGTCGTGTGAGGGGGTCTCTTGCACGTTAAATCTGTCAGGCCAAATGCCCTCCCGTTGGTGTGGTGTGGAGAGGGGTGTGTCAGTTCAGGTGTCATTCTCGTCATCTGACCATGGTTCAAAATTACGAGGTCAGTCCCAAAATAGCCCTCGTTTTGCTTTAAACGGGACGTTAATATAACTAAACTAAATTTTGCCTGGCGACTTAGCTCGCGTTTGATTCACACTAGTGACATTTGCCCCCGGATAAAGGAAAAGTACCGATATATCTTTTCACTATTTCTCCTTCTATTTATTTTGTCAAAAGTGATCAATATGCTAACAAGGCAACTGCTAATTTGCATTAAATATGTGCTCCTAAGCTACAGTTAATAAAAACTGATAGAAAGAGGTTTACTTTCGTAAGGAATTTTTCTTTGTGGTCAAAACAAGATTTTTTCCTAATTTTCTTCTGTTTAAAATGCAAATATCAGGAAGTTTCAATAATTCTCATGATGTTTTCTTTCAACTTCAAGGTCACTTTGACCATCAGTCTTTTTATCACAAATCCATAACCCATTGACAAGCCAAATATAGTACAGAAATTCGGAAAGAGAACCACTTCTACTAAAGCTATTCGGAATCTAAGGTTTATAAATTATTGCATAAATTAAAAAAGTTTCCTAATAAGCAATTAAAAATTTTGTGCTTTTACTGTTGTTAATAACTAACAATGTAAAAGAAAAAAATTATTAAGTTCATTCTTTTTCGCTGTTACTAAAAATAAATTTTGCTGTTAATTGCGCTGTTACTGAGATTAAATAGATATTGCATTACAGAATTTTTCTAGCAAGAGCGTCTTATTCTTTTATTCTTGTACATGTGGCGTGATTCACAAACAATAAGCGCTTTGTCGTATAGAGTCATATTTAACCCTTGTACCATAAAAAGTGCGCCTTCATTTTTTATAGTTACTTATGCCTTTCTTGTAATATTTAATTAAATAATCTTTATACAGAGAATTATTAATGCCGTTGGAAAAATAATAGTTTTGTGGAGTTTTTATATTAAATAATTAGCAAGAAAATGGTATTTTTTCATTTGCCTTTCAAAGAATCTCTGCAGTATGTGAATTTGAAATCATGGAATAGAACTATATTCCCATTTATAGAAATTATAACTTTAAATCCATCCTGCAAAACTACAAGATTTTCAAACAATATCAAAAATGAAACACAGTGAGCAAGGCCCCGAAATTTTAATAATCTACTTCTAAAAATAAGGTAGAAAACTAGATTTTTTAATCTGTTAACTTGTCTTTCCGATGACCACGCAAGATAATTTCACTTTCATTACTGTAGTTTTAAGGAGAAAAAAGAAAAATGATGAGATCCAAAGAAACAGTAACTTGTTAAGATTTTTATAAGTAGCGTGTGACTACGAGTTAGTTACTCCCACCTCATCAAAGCATCCAGGCTAATTGAATGGCCATCATTATGACAGCTTTGAAGTGAACCCTAAGATTGAATAATAACGGTACCACAGGCCATTATACAAATATTTCTGTACGAGGTGTGTTCCGTCATTAGAGTAGAGACAACTTGATCTGACAACTTTACTACTCCCATCAGAGAATCGAGAACCAAGTACAGAAGCAGCAGCTCCTCATTCTAAAATCCTTGCTACCCCGATGGATATAAGTAACAGATTTTTGTATCAAACCTTTTTAGAATCAAATGAAGTAATTAATAGAGGAAATTATTTATTGGAAATTCTTCAAAAATTATGGCAAATAAAAAGATATTGGATATCTCATTACTCATATATAAAATATAAATATAATTTCAAACTCATAAATGACATCTTCCATAAAAAAATGGTAAGTTGCACTAAAATATAAAGCTTAATATACTATCCTAACAAACCTGTTGCAAATCAAGTTAAATTAAAATTGTTAGTGATTTTTTTTGTTCAAAACTTTTTAACATACTTTTTACATACAATCAAGTAATGAATCTTACCATGATGTTACAAGAATTCAAAAAACTCAGCTACATTTTTATATTTTAATCTTATCTCGTTTCAGAATTAAAAAATATGGATTTCATAGCATATTATTTATTTCCTTTGTGATTAATCAAGATAGCTTTCTTAATCATTCATGTAATTTGGTCGACAAATAGAAATTATGTATAAAGAAATATCAACATACTGAAATTATCATAAATATCATCTTATACAGTAATTAAACATGACAATGTTTCTACAGTATGCGATACTCGATGTAATGCAAAATAATTGAAAGAGGCAACAATGATTAAAGAGAATTTCAAACAACTCATTAGGAAGATAAATCGCATTCTGCTGTTCAAATATGCTGAATGCATACTTCTATCCATTCGTGTTCTACCAGCTAATTTTGATCTCATGCTTGAAGCATTTCATTATAATGATGATGAAATATTAAGGAGTATAAATTCCATTATATATGACTTTTCGCTAATGGCAAAATAAAATAAAATTTCTGGACTATAGTGACTTTTATGAGGAAAGGAGTTTCAGTATTTCATATGTTTTTATTCCATTAGTTCTAATCTTATTCGTAGAAGTCAAATTTCGTTTAAAGATTTTATGATAATGATTTAAAATTTTTGATCGATTATTTCTTAGTCATTTGTTGTTTAATGATTTTTTTGACATTGCAAGTAAATTCATAAACGTATATTCTTTTCTGAATTTATTTTGTTTTTCAAAGTTTTTTGAATATGAATCCTCAAACAGCTTCAAAGGTCGTTTACAAAGTATTACTTTACTTTACATTTCCTGTGCTCTTATTTAAGAACTAATAAATTCGTCATTATATACCTGGTTTTACAATAGCTTTAGAATATGTAACTTTTATTCAGCTTTTTCCTAAGCCTTTGATTTTTTCGCGTAGCTCTTATTTATTATTTATAAGTAAACAACAAAATTTCTCCACAAAAATAAAAATTAAATAAAAAAGCGTATATTCTACAATAAAATTATGGAATTTAGTATGTATGTAACAAGTGATATGAAAATGCAAGGCAGCTAACAAAACATTTATGGTTGAAATTTGTAGTCCAGCTCATAAATAGAACATATATTCAGCTGATGTGTAGTTGAATAAGAAGAAGGTTAATGGACTGGAGGAAAGTAGGTTTAAGTATACATAAAGCGACTCTTGTCTGTTCGTTGCCAAAAATATTAAAATTCTTTGAAAATCCTAAGCTGATATAAACTTGAAGTTGAAAATTAAGATTTTTTTTGTATTATATGTGTTCCTTGGACTTAAATCCTTAGATATTATGAAAATGAAATTACGGATATTTTCATGCGTGTTTAGTCTATTTCTAAAAAATGAAAGATAATATAATTATTTTTTTATAAAAGCATCAAATGTAGGCTTTTTTACGAAAATATTTTAATTTTTATGGACATATTTGCACGATTTATATGAAGATTTTATGACAGAATTTATTAGTAAAATACTGATTGTAACGAAATACCTTCATTGGCATAAAGACTGTATACAAACTACAAGTCAACTAAAACATGCAAAATTCATGAAAGAATATTAAATAGACTGATTCAATTTAACGTTTTTGGTAAAATAAGATGAATAGTTGTAGTTTTTGATATGCCACGACATAAAATAAGGTAAACCAGACCATACAAAGTTCTTAGACAGCAAAGGCTGGTTTGTGTGTATGAGATTTTGTTCATCCACAAATTATTGCTAAAAGGTGAAAGTAAACATTAGAGGATTTTTAAAAAATAAAAATAAAATAAATAATTAGAGGAGGAACTATGAATTAATTAAATAATATTTAATAAGCTATTTAGAATATTTTTTGAAACATGATATCTTAATTTCTAATTTGTACCGACAGAATTCTAGTTGGAAATTATGCCTAATATTTAGTCTTCGTATTGTTTGTCTCAATCAAGTTATAAAAATAGATAGTTTTTTAACAATTTTTTCATCAACGATAAATGGAGGCGATATTTTTCTATAATTTTAACTTTTAAATAGCTATTAAAAACTTATTTTTATAAATAGAACTTTGATTGAGGTATAAAACCTCCACTGCTTTACATATATTCTTTTGATATATAAATAATCGAATTTGGTAATTTTTTTGTTAAGTTATGATTGTTTGAATGAAGCAACATAGTGGAAAAATATCTTTCTTTATAAAATGTATTTTTAAAAAACCAGAAACTGCAGTTTTTAGGGGAAATACCTAAAAACAGTCTTTATAACTCTTGAAATATTCTGGATATTGACAACATCTTGGTATCGTTTGAAAGTTAGAAGGACAAAGAACATTTTGAAGCAATAAAAATAGATATTTTGAAATATATTTGAAGTTTCAAGTGTGTATATATACATTATCCACAATAGATAGACCCATTAAAAACAGCAAGATTAGAAATTAAATTAATAAAGAAAAAATACACCAAACAAAAAGTTAAGTAACCGTACTGAAAAAATTTATTGTGAATAATATGGATGACTAATATTTGAATGACTCTAGTAGAAAATTCTTTGACTCTCAGAAATATAGTAGGCTGGCTTAAGAAGAAGAGACCACTTAGTGGTTGTACTTGGAAAATTATATTTAGCATTGTTTTAAGCAAATAGAAAGTGAGAATGAATGAGTGGATTTGGATGATTGAAAAGGCCAATATAAAGTGTTCGTGTTAGTTTGACGTAATGTGGCTTGTTTTTCTTCGATTTTTTCTTTTCTCAAATTAGAGTGAATAATTAAGTTTCTGATGTTCCAAAGTGCATTTGCTTTAATACGCAGAAGTTCATTTTAGATTATTTGCCCCTTGTAGAAGTTAGCTGCCCCTCCCCCCCCCCCAGATGGAAGATGCACACATGATAAGAGATTTCATATATTGTTTATATAAACGTCAATTGTTTTTTAATGCTATCTTAGAATATAGTGCAGACAAGAAAATATAAATAAATTTCATTCTGAAACCTTTTTAATGTATCTGTTGTTCATATTTCTACCAAGTTGTTTAATCTTAAATACAGATTTTCATCAGGATTTTACATATAACGTATTAAGTTAAAAAGATGCGGTTTGAACTAAATGGATGGAAAAGAAGTCGTATTTTGTGTGGCAACGGAACAAAAATAGTTCCGTTAGCGACCAACAGATGACGCTGTCGGATTTCTGATGTAGGATTAAGCAAAGCAACAAGCGATATAAAAAGGAGCCACTGCAGCAGGTAATGGTAGTTGAAGCTTACATGCATCAAAATGCAGTCCATATTTGTGAATGCCCTCTTAGTTAAACTGTATTATAAGAATTCGGAAAGTGCCACTGCGG
Source organism: Argiope trifasciata (assembly GCA_026543055.1). Lineage (NCBI taxonomy): Eukaryota > Metazoa > Arthropoda > Arachnida > Araneae > Araneidae > Argiope > Argiope trifasciata. Next base: position 2,908,270 of record JAPMOQ010048006.1, on the reverse strand, counting down.
CATTGAGAGCATATCTCTACATGAAATGCACAAGAGATAGCAAATGACCAATAACGTCTTCTGCATTGAACAAAAGGATGAAGAAATTTGAAGCTACGTTCTTTGGAGCCACGTCCAAAAGGTGGACGTCCTTCAGCAGCCCCTGCTGTTGTTATAACAGTGGAGCAGGCGATACAAACCATGGCAGTGGTTTCTGTTCATGGTGGGTGCAGTGCTCGAGGCAGACAGGAGTGTCGTACGGAAGGCCTGTAGAACACTGCGAATGTCTCTGAGACAAACTGCAACATAACCAAGAGCTGAAATCTCCTGACTTCGACTCTTGCCAAAATTTTGTGAATTTTGCATTCAATAAGATGGAAGAGCAACACGACTGGCTTCACACTGTGCTTTGGTCAGATGAAGTACATTTCACACTCTCTGGCGCTGTTAATACCCCCAATTGTCTAGTGTGGACCACAAAAAATCTGCATTGATTTGTTGAGGAACCCTTGAAACAACCTAAAGTGGCAGGGTGTGGCTTCATTGGTGGTTTCATAATCGGTCCATTTTTTTTTTTTTTCGAGGAAGTCACACAGATGGGTTTTAAAACAGTTTCTTTAACTGGTTAGAGATATTCAGTACTGTTACCGAACAGTTCCTAAATTTCAATTCTAAAAAAATACATAAATCTATTATATAAAATTGAATTTTTATTTCTTCGTATCTTATACGCTGCCGTACTACTGAACCTATGCGCTGCATTACTGTTCAACCGATAGCGATTAAACTTGGTGAAACCTATTGCTTGCCTTTCTGCGAAGGTTATATTTTAAAATTTATAACTGACAAAACTGGAATAGCACATTCCATCGGAATTAATCTCACATATATCAAACAAAATAAAATTATTATGATTGATTTCAGTCAATGTAAGGGAAATGAAATCAAAAATAATTTGTGAAAGCGCTAATGTGTTTTTTCTCATGAATGAGTAGTCTTCTCTACAGAATTTTGTTATTCAGCGTGCTCACTATTTTGTCAGCTTCATTTCACAAATATTATTCATAGTTTACCTCATTCATTAGAAATACAATTATTATTAATGATGCCAATCATGGTAAGAAATATAAGGGAAATATTCCTGAGTAAACAGTAATTTTACTTCTTATTAAGGGAATATACAAACGATATTTCGATTATACAAATGTATATCGCGTTGATTGCTTCGACAAAAAATATGTTCGTAAACGTTCGTCATTTAATAGATCTTACAGCGCAACTCTAGAAATAAGCCAATTCGAGTTTCTTAAAGAAATGAGAGACGACAAGAGGGCAATAAAAATATCGTTTCCAAATTGCACATTCAGGGGGTTCAAAGTCTCAGCATGAAGCTAAAACCGAAGGACAACGTTTGCATGCGACTTGATCACGAGTATCAGAATTCAGACTAATATGAGACTAGAAAAGTGACATTTATCCTGAAAGGAATGTCGATCGAAGAAGATGTGCAGACTCCGAGTATTGTCATTACTCCCACCAACATTCCTTTTGATTTCAAACAACTGCAGTTCCACATCCATTTGCTTTTCCGATGACCATCAATAAGGCACAAGGTCAATCCCTTCAAGGGTTTGGACTAAACATAAAAAGTTTCTGTTTGTCACAGAAGCAGTTTTATGATATATATATATATCACTTATTTTACCTTTATATTTTACCTTATATAAACATCCACCTACTAGTGGGGTGTGGAAGTTTGGATAGGGGTTGCCCGCTCAGGTGCCTTTCTTGTCATTTGACCGCGGTTCAAAACCGACCCAAAATAACCCTAGTGTTGCTTCAAAACGGGACGGTTATATAATATAACATAACCTTTATATATCATTCAATTTTAATGAATGTATTCCGATAAGAAAATAAATATGATTCTTTCTATGAATCCTAATTAAACAAGACAATTATTTTAAATTTCAGACGATATTTCTAAAATTATTAATAGAATTGGGGCAGCAACGCTCCGGGTACCAGCTAGTTTAATTATAAAATATTGCAGAGCACCATAGTCAGAAAATGAACTTTTCCTTCAATATTTATACATTGTTCAATAGATGCATTCAAATTTTTCGGATTATAATTATATCTTAGTTCAGGGCATTAATTTTAAAGTTGAAACCAATGCATGTTTATTATTTGAGGAAGAAAAATACTGAAATTCCTAATATATATGAATATTTGATATTAATAAAATATAAAATAATCATTTATTGAATAACATCAATTCAATTATACACATACAGACGACAAGAATAGGGAAATACAATTTGGTGTTTTCAATTGTATATTACATTCATAAAATCAAGGTGCTTCTAATTTATGTATATTTATTGTATTGCCATATATTTCTAAAAATATATTTTAAAATATTAAGCTAAATTATTTTAATCAAAGCATTTTTCAAAGCTTTCTATTACACTTTTCAAAATGAGTCAGGCTATTTATCATTTTATTAATTTTGGTTTTCTTGTCTCTTTAAACAAGTCATTTAAAAATTAGTTAATAACATAGCCAATTTTAAAAAAAGTTTAAACATTTTTTTAGCATAAGCGGGTTTCTCAAATTCTGTATTAAAAACTTGTAAATCAGAATCTTGCTGTAAGAAATGAAGCTTTTTAATTTACATCTGCTTTGTTAATACGGCTTCTGGTCTATTGAAATTGAAATATGTCTTCCACTAAACGTGTCTTTGACTAAACTATTCGGAGCATTAATTTTAAAGGAAAACAAATTTAATAAAATAATTTGAACATAATTTTTTTAATCTACTGAAAGAAAAAAGGATTTTTTTCAAGTATTTCTTATTAATTATTCTTTGTGTGAAATTCGTAACTATGGAATCATTTATGTATTCAGTTGATATTGAAATAAATCAATTTCTTATTTGATAATTGAATCAATAAAGTATTAAATTTGCAAGATTAAAGTATTAAATTTGCAGAATTCAAGAGCAAAAAAATAACTTTACAACTCTATCATTTTACTAAGGAATTCAATATAACGTATGATATTTCTTTTTATTTTTAAAATTTTGTTCCTTCATTTAAGCCCAATCACTGAAAAACATAATACATTTCTTGGACAACATTCTTTATTTTATATTCCATAGTAAAAAATAGCCAAGTTTACAAGAAGTATTGCATATTGATCACGGCTACAAATAAAGCTTGTAACCATCTTGAATATAAAGTTTCCGAGAAATTTAAATGCAGTAGGCGAATTTCACAAAAATTTAAATTTATGTTCTTTAATCTTACTCTTTAACATTTTCCTCATTTAAATCAATAGACTTTATTTCATAATTTTTTAAAAAAAATAATAGTTTGTTAATATAAATATTGATCTATTATTTAAGATAAATATTAAATAATTGATAGTTAGCTTTTATTCATTACAGCGATCTTCTTAATATTAACTCCTATTTATTTTCGTAATCTTCTGAAGAACACACAAGAAAATTTCTTCGTCATTGCTAAATGTGAATAGTTGACTCCAAAGACGTAGTGATGATTTGTTTTGCAATCTACACCAAACTTTTGCTACAGAAACCTCCCAAATCGGTATAGCAGCTTGAGCGTATTTAGAAGTAAGAAGTCTAGTCTTTTAGTGATAAGAAAGGATCTTCTTGAAGAATACGTCAACCGATTGTATCTGTGCAAGTACATTACCTTGAAATTTCCAGATGCCATCAACTTTAGAAGAAATTTTAGCACAAGTATTCTAATTTCACTTGCGAAAATCTCATGGGCAAGCCAGAGCACATTTCCAGATTATGTTTCAAAGAAGAACCTGAAGAAATTAAAGTATTCAAAATGTGTTTAATTTTTTCTTTAGTTTATCACATTTATGATTTAATATATATGCCTGTTTTCCACGAAACATTCGTCATATGTAAATTCAAACTCAGTTTCTAAGCAGAAAATATTCTACTTTATGGTGAAACTTAAGATTGTTATTTCATATTTAGTGACTATTTTAAATAGTTTTTCCCATTTATTGTTTTTTATTTCACTCTTTACATAATTCTTTTCTAATATGATTTATATAAAAACTATACGGAGGCATAATTAGATAGAAACTTGAAGCATAAAAAAAACTTGAATCGGCATACTCCATAGCTAATCGTTTTAAACTAAAAGTTTTACCAAACCCGCCAACAAAGGAGGAAAATATCAAACTTACTCAAGTATAAAGTAAAATGATAAATATAGAATAGTAAACAATTCACATTTTATATAGGTTTTGTGACATTAGATCACTTATTTATTTCTACTTCTAAAGAAAATGAATCTATTGATCCTGTCGTATAAGAAAGTTTGGTATTTCTTTAGATTCCAGGTTAACACACCGAAGAAATCTAAACCTAGTTATAGACTGCATCGAAAAGTATTTATCATTCACAGCTGAATGTCTCTTTACAGCAAGACAAAATCAGAGAGTCATTTATTTCAAACATTTCACCTTCATTCGATTGACCTTGAATGACTTTCACAAACTTGTCCTCGAAGTTTAGAATCTACCTAAATGAAAACTCTTTTTTTACGAAAATAGAGAACCGTATTCGTTCCTGTTCAATCTGTCGACACCTTTGCTTAAAACAAAAAAGTCATTCAAACTTGTTACTCGAAATAGCATCTTCATTAAGGATGACCCACTGAAATCATAAAATAAATGAATAAAATTGCAATGAAACATTTCTTAAATTAAAGTACATTTTCTTTACTGAAAACTTACCGCCTTTGGAGACCAGATGGTTTGCTGGGAGTATTGATTGAGTTTAAATTTAAATGAATATCTTATGCAAAACTTTATGTTTCTGATTGTCTAAGCTAGATATTTTTAAGCACTAAATTGCCACAGGCATTAAAGTTGTATCAATTTAATAATCTTTCACCCTCTTTTTTATTTTCTAAGTGAACATTCCTACTGGAGCTGAATTCGATGATATAAATAATTTATAAGAGATTAATTGGATAATATACAAAGGTAGAAAATCCCGTGATTAAATGTTTGATAAAATAATAATAAGGATTGGATTCCCGTTAAAACCATGAAATCTATTGTTAAAAATTATTTTAAAAAATTCCAAGATTCAGAAAACTTTTAATGACAATTAAATTATTATTTTCAAAAGAATAACGGTTTTTTTTTTTTAATTTTTTTCAGGCGTGAAAATTAGCATTGTGGAATGTTTTTTTAAAAAAAATTTCAAGTGTGAGCATCAGTGTTGTAGAATAATGTTTTCAAACATCATCGAAGAACATCGTAAAAATCTAACTTATTTAAATTATTTCGAATTTGCTCCAAAATAAGTCTGAAAGGGCCAGTGTTCTAAAAGGAGAACATTAGCTCCTTCAAAAGTATATATGTGCGAAATCTGGTAGCTCTAAAATAAATGTACCGTTTAGTAGAATGACATCACAAATATTCTTTTATATTATTTGAAAGCATATTAACTAGATTACAATTTCCAGATTACAATACTTGGTTTTAACATATCACAAATTTTTGACGTTCAAAAGAAGTCACAACATATTATTATACCTGATCAATTTCACCTAATATCAAGTTTCCATAAATTAAAAATTCCTTAAATTAAAAAAGCATCACATCATTATGTGTTCAAATTAAACATTTAGTAACTCATATATCTATTTTTTAATTTTACTTTCTTTCTCCTTGATTTTATATCATATATTTAAAGTAACACAATTCTATTCAATTCACGTCTTTTTATATGAGCCTGGAAAATCATCAAAAGGAGCCCAGACAAAAAAAATGGGACAGAAAAATTTATATTCCATATTCCGTGATTTATGTTATTTAATTTTCAAGCGAAGGACTTGAAAAAATGTTCGGCTGAAGTTGAATCACGATAATTCCTTTTCAATGGCAAACTAACTTGTAACTGCATATTCAGTTTCTAAATATTACCTACGACGAAAGATGTAAAATTACGGCAGAGAATCTGCTTAAATAGTCTCTGAGACAAAATCACGGAACTTCGCGTGACGTCAAACTGTTTTTTTGAGCAATAATGAAAAAAAAGTCTGTAATTTCTTAATTAATCACTATACTGTAGCAAAAGGAAACTTTCCAGCTTTAAAATTTGTTGAAGATTAGAACTTCTCTATGCAACCACGTAGTTAAAATGAGTATTTGAGGGTTGTTTTGAGAGTGATGAAACATGGAACGAGAACCGATTAATTAAGCATGAATATTAGCGTTCGAATAAATATTGTTTAGTAGAATGATGATGCTACATTTTATTCCAATCTGGTATTATTTCTTTAAATGCTCACTGAAGAATGATTTAAGTTTACATACACACTTGAAACATGGGAAATCGTTCAAAATATCGAATATTTTTTATTGATTTAAAATGTTCTTTGATCCTTTAGCTTTCAAACTATACCAAAATGCTATCAATATTTGGAATATTTCTTGTGTTATATATATATATTTTTAGGAACTTTCACTAAAAACTCTAGTGTCGTTTTTTTAAAACTCATTTTACGAAGAATGATATTTTTTCGCTATGATGCTTCATTCAAATAACCATACCCAACAAAAAAAATTAACTAAATATAATTATTTATACATAAAAATAATCTTTACAAAATAGTGGATATTTTCTGCTTCAATCAAAGTTATATTTATAAAAATAAATATTTAATAGCTAATTAAAAGTTAAAATTACAGAAAAAATCTCCCTTTCCTATTAATTATTGATGAAAATATTTTTTAAAAAAATCTATATATTTTCATAACTTGATTAAAACAGACAGTATGAGGACTAATATTAGGCATAATTTCCAATTAGAATTGTGTGTCTGTAGGAATTAGAATTTAGGATATAATATTTAAAAAATATGATAATTAGCTCATTAAATATTAATTAATTAATTAAAAATTGGTGTAATATGGTTTTTTCTGACTGAAAAAACTGGATTTTTAAAGTTAAAATTTAAAAAAAATCTTCTAGTATGTAAATACATCTTATTGCTGATTGTTTCAATATCAATCAATGGTTATGGAAAATGGTTATTACATATTTACTGGGTACGTTTATCTATGAAGAATAAGGTATGCAAAATTTTAAATCTTTAAAGAAATAACATTGGCTGAATATTCACGAAAAGGGATACGTTTGCTGCTTACGTTTACTATACGTAATATTACTGCTGCTTACGTTAATACTGCTTACGTTTAAATATAATTTGGGTGTCAAGAAAATATATATACGTTTGATTATCAGCAGACGATATAATTGCAATTGTTCAGTGTTCAATATCATACGCCTCACTGCTTCAATGCAAAACATATTGCATAATGAAAAAGTGCTCTAATTTACAATTGAAAAATTACTTTTGTTAATATTTGTAAATAAAGAAGAAATTCGAGCTGCTAGATTTTCTTACAGCTATACACAATACAGTTGGACAATAATAACAATTAATTTGAATGAGAATGCATCTCAATATTGTTTTGTTACCAAAGTGAAAGACAAAAACTTAAATAAAGCATAGCAAAATGTTCTGTAACATATAAATACAATATAGCTAGCTTTTCAAATTTTTGCACACTTTAATATTATGAAATGAGTAATTCGTTCTGTAAAAGCAACTTGTTTTACATTTTTTTTTACAACTGGACAAAGAAACACCTTCAAAAATTATAGCTTCCTTTATTACTTCTTTTTGCTAAATATGTAGTAGTTATTGTTTATTACTTTAGTTTCAGTTATTGAGTATTTATTTCCTCTCAGATTTTAAGCTAAAATAATGTTGAATTTTTTTTTGATTCTGACAATTTACTTCAGATGTCAGGTACCAGCAGTGAAGTAATTTTTATTTGTTTTGCAGATATTTTCCCCAATATTATGTACTTCTAAAATAACTTCAATGCTTGCCTAAAATATACTCTAAAAATATTATGACTGAAATAGACAATAATCTTAATCAGAAAATCAATTTTGAATTTATAAATGTACTCTCAAAAAGTTATGTAACATGAAAAAAAGTACCAAAAACGTATACAAGCCCCCCTTTTTTTATAACCCAAACAGAACAAAATCTATTTCTTTGCATGTCATTAAGTTAAACAATACTTTTTTAGTTCAGGCAGTTATAAACCGCTTATAAGAATACGCTGTACCAAGTTATTTCATTACGATTGGATTCATGCTTCGGTGACTTAGAAAATCAGAAATTGAAATATAGATAAGTTTATTTCCAGCAATCAATGCCACTAGTGAGGGTTAAATAGCATGACAAATGGTTTTAGCGAATTCTTTTAACAGAAGAAGGACATTACTGTACAATAAAATTCGTTAACAGATATATAAAATCAAATTCATTTGCCTAGATTGTTTATAATTTCCAAATTTTGACACTTTTTTCTGCAAAGACTCTTTCTGATTTTCAATGATGTATGGAAATTTAATTATTGTAATGCGCTAGTAGTGTATACCTACTATACAATATTTTATGATTTTTAATCGTATTCTCAATATTGTTGAATATTCAATAATATAATATAATTCCACACATTCTATAAAATGCAGTGCTCTCTATCAACGATGGCTGTCAGAGCAAAAATCTTTGATGACAAAAAAAACTGTGCTATCTACCTAGATGAAATTATTGATGACAAATAAAGTTCTGATTACTGTATAAGAAGAATGGCTGCCCATCAAAATTTTAATGCTCTGCATTTGTTGGTGTTTTAGAGCTTATAATGAAATATCACTTGTTTAAAGCATGTTTCATAGAAAAGTTTAACAAAAAAAAAAGTGAATTTGAGAGAAAATGGGAAATTACAGCTTAATGTAAAAAAAAAAAATCGCCAACAGCGGTTTCACGTTAAAATTTAAACAATGATGCATTGAACATGTGAAAAAAATTTATGATTAAACACTCGCTAATGAGCTTCAAGACATCTTGTGGATATTCACTGAATGTTAAACTTTAATTTTAAAGCGAAGAAAATAGCTCTCTGTTAACATCTTATGAATTAGATTAGATTCGGAACTTCTTTCGTTTTGGCAAAAACTCTACTGAATAAATTATTTTTTTAATATTAAGGAATTATAAATTATTTAATATATTTAAATTTGCATTCCAGATCAAATCCATGAAAGAGCGACAAAACATTATGTTTAAATAAATTTTAGCATATGTAAATTAAAATAGAAATTTGATTATTAAAAATAATAAAATCCATTGCCACTATATTGCACAATACTTTTAGATTCGAATGCATGTTTAGTTTAGTAGAAAAACTCATAGAAAAGAATACTATTCTTATAATAATGTTAGTACAATTTAAAACAAAGCATCAATATTTGTTTACAAAGCATCAAAGCATCAATATCGGGTTTACTAAAAATTAAGCTTATTTTTATGTCGTTTTATAATTTTTTAATCGTGTTCTGTTATGCATCACTATCCTGTAGAGGATATATTGTTTATATTGGTGTTGAATTTAGATGCAAAGAAACTTTAATCGAATACAACGAAAATACATCTTCACAACAGAAATACGACTTCAAAACCATTACGAACGCAGAATTAAAAGATAAAGAATAACTGTCGTTAATAAATAGTAAAATAACAACTCAGGTCCTAGATTATATTTAATTAATGCTGCTCAATAAGTAGATCTGACATAACTGAGGATTGACAGTTTTTTTTTTCTAGAAAATAATAAGCATTAACTTTAATTTAATAAGAAATCTACTTTTTGATATATGAGTATTAAGATTATTTAAATCAATTTGTTCTTTATAAGTCACATTATTATTAGTCCTCAGCTAAGTTAAATTAATAAATCATAATCTTACTATTTTTATTATGCTAAGAAAATGCTTATAATTCTTCAAATGAGTGTGATATCATTAAAATATATTTATCTTCTGTCTGACGCGAGAGATTTGCAGGTGAACTCTATTTTAATAACCATGTCTTCAGATATTGCATTCAAATTCTTTACAGATAGCTAATATAAGGCTAATTAGAGGCTGAGATATATCTTACAACTAAAATAAGTTCCCGTAAAATGCATGAACTCTGTTGCAGACAATTAGTAAGAGCCTGTTATCCCGCAAAAAAAAAGGTTAAAAAAAAGAATTTAACAGTCTTTATTTCTTTCTTTTCAAATAGTTAATAATGCTTTAATGCTCAATGAAGATGAACGGGCACTACTCGAGATTTCCATCCGTTGTCAGACAATGCGCAGCAACTTCATTAAAAGCTTCATTTCACAATTTCATCGATGAGTTTCCCCCAGATGCCTAAAAGGACTTGCAAAAATTCTTACAAGAGAGATAGTCTAACTTACAAATCCTTGGGACATCTGTTTCTTCATCATATGACTTCAAAATGATTCCGGATATACTTATATTACTTTAACTCTTAAGTGGAGTTCTGGAGACAATATATAGTGACTCGATAAAAAATCAGTATTTATAAACGTATACAATGTTAAAAATTTGAATTTTCTACAAAATTAGAGCGGTGGAATCCTTGTAAGGGTTTTATTTCAAATAGTTATAAATTTTAATTTAAAATTATTTGAGACATCTTACGTTTAAATGCAAAAGGAAATGATTCTATGAATCTTTGAAAAGAGTTTATACTACTATGAACAAAATGTATCGAAAATGTTGTCATTGAAACAAAAATTATAAATTTATTGAAAAAGCTTCCTTGACTCCATTGCACTTCTGCCAACAACATTTCGAACCCAGAAACGGAGTTTTAAAAGTTTTTCTGACACCGTTTTGGAATTCTTAGCAAACTTTCTTTAGATTAATCAATAGTCTTAAAACGTTAATCATGAAGTAGCAACTTATTTCTCCTTCAAAGTAATCTCCTCTGACTCCAATCTACTTCTGCCAATATCTTTTCGTTTTCCGAAAAGTGTTTTTGAAAGTTTTCGTGAAACATTTTCAGAATTCTTAGAGGGTTCTCTTTTGATTAATCAACAGCCTAAAAATGCTGATAGTAAAGAGGCAGTTTCAAATATGGAAATAAAATATAGCTACAACTGCCATATCTGATAAATACAGTCAGAAAAACTATATCTGAGAAATTTTTTGTCAAAACAAATCAAGAATTAAAATTATACTATGAGAAGGCGCATAGTCATGTTGGAAATGATGTGATTTCTTTCTGCACGTTTCAGTTGTTTCCAAGATGAGAACTTACTAATTAAGCGCTTAACTGTTAAACGAGAATCACGAAGCCTGAATCAACTGATCCGATAAATATGTTGATGATTAGAAATGCATTGGTTACCAATGATATATCGTTGATATATACTTCTTAACTCCTTAAGCATTTTATGAGACTTAATTATTGTTGTGGAATGTAAATATTTAACTTTAAAGTCTTTTTGAAATATATCAAATATTTTTAGATATCATTGCACACTAGAAATCATCTCTAATGCATATTTTTTATTTAGTTATATTCGTTATGTTTGAAGTATACAAAGCTATAATTCTTATATCATTAAAAGTAAAATTATTTTCAGAAGGCAATTTAAAAGAACATACTTAATATTGCTGGATATTTATCCAAGAAAATGTCCTAAAAGTTCGCAAATGATGAATAGCTTTTTAATGATGCATTCCCGATACTTAAAAATTGCAATAATATATGGATTCATCAAAAGAGTTAATTTTGAACAAAATGATTGAATTACCTGAATCATATTATTAATCCTCAGTTTAAAAATAGTTCGAATATAGCAAATTATGTTATATCATTTTTATGAGAATTGTGCTCATTATAAATATCCAATTAGCTTAGTTCTAATTCTATGAATCACTTCTCAACTGTCATTAAGAGTCATTTCTCCTTGTTTAAATTTTTAACTATAGCTTCCATAAAATATCATAATATACTATAAAAGAGGATTAACAAGAAATATTAAGAGATGTGTTGTTTTAGAAATAATAAGAATTTAAGAAAATATAAGTTTAAAAATATTGATATCGCTACATTTTTTTGGACTATTGAAAAATTCAGAATATGCATAAATAAGTAAAACAGCTTGATATTTCCATTAAATGTACTATTGTCTTAACCAAAGAATAAAATAAATTTAATATATTCTTTGAAATGATTTTGCATTCCCTTAAAATATTAAAAGCACCAACAGCTACATGAATATATTAGTTGCAAACAAGAAATATTTTGAATATATGATGATAAAATAATTGATCTTTGAAATATTTTTGAAAAAAAATTGTAGTGAGATTTTTCAATAAGTAGAAGCAGCAAAAAAAGTTTCGATTTAAAAATGCCGAACTTTAATGCAGAATAATGATTTACAAAAAAGAAATTGTTTTTTTTTTTGTCATTAATCTTCCAGAACCCATTTCTTCAATATTCTTTCTTAAAAAAAAGAACATTGCAAACATTTTAACACTTTATTTGTCTAGCGTCAAAAAATTCGTATCACTACATTACATGTTCCGTTATAAGGTTAAAAAATAACTGGATTATTTCTGAACGCACCTAAATTTTTCAAAACGGAACTACAAGAATGATAAATGAATGAGCGAAACTGATAAAGAGTGTTTGTACAGCAAATTCTGAAAGAAATTCAGTTAATTACCTATTACTTCCCTAAAGATTTAAAGATAAATTATTGATCAAAATTATATTTTGTTTTTCACATGAAAAAAATGCCATTAATTTTGAGGAATTTTAAAAATCAAAAAATTAATTTTGAATATCGATAGTTCAATTTACAGATTCAGGCACTTGTTTATTGTTAATCCGTGTTTTTAATTTATTTAGGAGATTTAATCTTTACAAAAACAATTTTTGTAGTTTTAGTTGAAATTAGGAAAAAATATTACCTTCCATACAAAATGAAACTTTGTATTTATCTTCTAATATTAAAAGGAAAATTCACAAAGTTCCCAAATTTCATAGAATTAATACTTATAACAGAATTTTGATTCCTTATCTTTCGGAACAAATTCAATGATCAGAGAATGTTTAAATTTGTTAACTAATTTAGAATAGTTTATTCATTAATTACAGAAAGCTAGCTTATTTAAATCATATCTCCCTAGAGAAGAATACAAGGAATATGTGTAAAGTGAGTTGCATTGTAAAAGGATTCTGTTTCCTTCGCAGAATATAGGAAGATGCTAGAAGGGAATACGACTTTTGTGTCAATCGTGTCCTTCCATATCTAATTTTAGTTCAAGCCATTTGTTGTTATAATGACAATCACTTATAATTCTAGATACACTGTCATAGCGAAAACAACTCAGTCCTGACCAAAACTTTTTTTTTACTTAACTATTAATTAAGATAATTAGATTGTTTTATTTATGATCATTTAAACTGCAAGTCTGTAAATTTACTTAAATAAACGCATGGAAGAAAATTTAATTACTAAATTGCAAGCTTGATTTTTTTTAGTTAGAGTTTAATGAAATAAAAAATTTCATCCAGAAATTTACTTATATTCTTTAATTTTCTGATCAAATTGATTAGTCAAGAATTTTAAACTGTTTATGTAAATTAATCAATTATAAAATTTAATTCTTAAATCAATAATTTTTTGTATTTCAAATAAAAAAAGTTTTACTTAATAGCAAAATTATAAATGACTCTCAACTGATTGAAATGATTATATATATATATATATATATATATATATATATATATATATGTATGTATGTATGTATGTGTATGTGTGTGTCATACACTTCAACGCACAACAAAAGATTAAATCACGATAAGTGACAAATTCTTGCAAAGAAAAACTAAAGAAAAATATCCAATATATAAAATAATATCCAAAAACGCTTAGAAACAGAAGAGAAAAAAAAGTCATATAAAAGATTCTGATTAAGCCACCACTTAAAGGATTAATTGATTAGAACGTTTCAATTTCTTAAAAGGAAGGCTCCTTAATTCGCACTAAATTTTTTGATGAAGTGCTAGGTGCACGATTCTTCTCAAGCGTTCACCGCAGGACCTGAATTCTCAAATGTACGCCCGAAGGAAGACAGTAATTTGAAGAAAGTTTTAAAGAAGACGGAAGGGATTGTATATGTGGAAAGGGAGCACTTACCGGGGGAGAAGTGAGAACCCTGACAGCTGTGGCTAGAGTCTTTAAGCTCAAATGTTCATCTTCGTGTTCATTTTCATCCTGGTGCTCTTCGGAAAGACTGTAGAGTTTAGACTTCTCGCCAATCTTCTCTCGGCTTAAAGTATCCTGTTTCCCAGACGTTTTATTCGACGTGGGAAGAGTAGAGGTAGCCCGGTCCCCTGAGCAGTGGAAGGGACAGCCCATTCCCATGTTGCTTTCTGCAAAGAAAACTTCGCATGAGATAAAAACTAATCACGTATACACATGTGAGATTACACTCACCATTTTAAATAATTGAAAAGGAATCTGACTATGTTAAAAGCACTGATTATCGACCACATTGATGAATAATTATTATTTCCTGCAGTTCAGACATTTCTATTTCCAAAAGATTTTATCTATTCTTGGAAAAGGAATGCATGAGCTATCTTCCAGGGAAATTTTAAACAAATCATATTTTTCAGTTGAAATTTGTGTTTAACATCCATTTTCTCAAAACTTTAATTTTCATAAAAATTCTCCACAGTTAATATGATAGCTCAAAAACTAATAGAGGTATTTACATAAAAATCTCTGGGTGTGTTTTAAATAATATTGGCAATCAAATGAATCAAAAGTTTATCTTTGGTGAAACACTTCTTCATTTATTATGTTTTTAGAAAAATTAAGCTGTCCATTTATGGAAAAAAATCCATATATACGTATATTTTTACCCATGACTTCTTTGCATCTCCAAATTCTTCATAGAATTTGGTTCATTTCATTCATTATTATATTCTATAACTTGAAGAAAGAAAAATAAGATTGCTGTATTACAATTTTGAGTAAGTGTAAACCGTTTTGTTTAAATTTCATTAAAATTTACTACAAATTTTCTTATTTCTCAAAATATATTATATTTTCAAATACTTCTTTTTGTATTTATAGTTTTCATAAACGAAAATACATCTAAAAACCATAAATAGTTTTTTTTAAATCCAATTTTTCAAAAACTTTTCTTTGAACGTAGTCGGATACATCAAAATCCATTCTTTAAAATAGTTTTTACAATACTGATTTGAGAAAAGGGATTTTAATAAAATAACCAATTTGAAATAGCAATATCCCTACTTCGTATTTCATTACATTTTATATAATAATTATACTTACCCGATCGTATCTAATTCATATTTCATTGAGCAGCGTACATTTTAATTATTCCTACTTAGCAAATATGATCTTTTCAAATGAAATGCATTGTTTTGGCTATTGCACCAATATTTATTTTTATTCATAAACGAAACAATTTCTTAAATGATCAAAATCAGCTTTATATACAAAATTCATACTCAGTTCGTGAGACTATGTCGAAATCTGAAATTTCAACTATGCAGTAAAACCTTTCTCAAGATGTAATATATCTTGTTTCTCTTGTATTGCGCCTCCTTCTCCCAAATAGGGCCGTGGTGGCCTGGTGGTAAGGTCTCGGCTTCGGAACCGGAGGGTTTCAGGTTCGAGACTTGATTCTACTGAAGAGACGTCGTGTGAGGGGGTCTCTTGCGTTTTAAATCTGTCAGACCAAATGTCCTCCCGTTGGTGTGGTGTGGTGTGGAGGGGGGGGTGCCAGTTCAGGTGTCGTCCTCGTCATCTGACCATGGTTCAAAATTACGAGGTCCGTCCCCAAATAGCCCTCGTGTTGCTTTAAAACGGGGCGTTAATATAACTAAACTAAACTAAACCCTCTCCCAAATAAGGCCAGAGCAAACGCTATTAGAAAGATATTTGCCCTTCTTGCACTATCCATTAACTTGTTAGAGCCTTACTTACCAATAATATTCATGGTTTTAAATCATATGAGAGCTTGATATTGTTTTCGCTTGAGGTTTTTGGAGCTTCAAAATATGAAGACAACGATATGTTAATGACTCAAAATATGAAATCAATAATTTGTTGAAGCTTCAAAATGGGCAGGCAGTAAATTGCGATAACCATTTTTTTATTTTAGAGTCGGCTTTCAAAAAATAATTTGTAAAATATCAATTGTCTGCTAATGTAGTTTCTCCCTTGGAGATGACCGTGTTATTACCTAACTCACGTAACGTTTTTTTCAAAAATAAGCCAAACTCGTTAAAATATTGTTTGCTTAATCGATAAAGATTGCTCATTCAGGGATAATTTCAACTAATTAAAATAGGGTTATTAGAAAATAATGCAGAAGGTTGTCCCATTTAGCGATTTATTTTTTCAAGGCCTTGATTAACTATTGCAATATATTAGGTTCATTATTAAATGGCGTATTCTGTAACATTAACCTAGTTTGACAGATGATCATACAAGCTTATGAAAACTTGGAATGATGAACTCAATTTTATAATTTATTGCCACATTATAGACAGTGATAACGTACTCAGTTATGTTCACTGTAGAAATAGAATTGGATAGAAATGAACTCTTTTTCATCCTTTCTTCAACCTTTATCATATGTTTTAAGCACCAAAAAAATTACTTCCATGCACTCTGTCTAGAATTCAAACAACAAAGCATAATACTTTGATCAAAACACTTTAACTTTATAATCATTCTCCCATTTCCCATTATATATATATTTTTTAAAATCCCCCTATACGTCTATTGTTGTGGAAATAACTATACTAAAATCTAGAGACATTCTTTTTTCAAAGTCGCAAAGACTTTTAATGTTATAAGTTGTTAAGTGCGCAAGACGAAATGAGTAATCTTACTTCGAAAAAATCATTTGGCAGAAATTTTTCCCCGGACGGTATGAAATAGAAAGTTTGTTAATCTGTGAACAAAATAAGTTGCATTCGTCGTTCTTAAAAGACATAGAAAGAAAAAATTATGAAATGGAATACAATAATCATAAAGCATTCTTCTTATCATACGGTATTGTTCTGTTATTATTTTCTCTAAAATATATTATATTTGTGTTAATTGTTTATATTTTAATACTCAGTAACTTAAAATGATGATTTTATATTTAAATATGGATTCTACGGTTTAAAAAGGATTTACGAAAGTCTGAAAAATATGCACATTCTGTCATTTATCTATCAAAATTAAACTACTACATGACATATTAAACATTATTTCATCCGATCAATGTATTTAGTTTCATTAAATTAGTCAATAAATAGTTGATTATGATTTGATTGTTTAAGACATCAGAGCATTTAATCTTGAGAAACTCAATGAAAGCTATAAATATATTATTCAAAACCATTGCTATTATATTATTGCATTAATTGAAATATGTAGTTTAACAGTATTCTGTAAGATTATTATATTAGATTCTTTGAGACATGATTACATTAATTGAATTTATACATAATTACATTCGATTATTTCTCTCATTATTTATTCAAGAACAAAATTTTGAATGTATCATTAATTACATTTGATTATTATTTAATAAATCAAAACAGAAATGAAATCTTTGTTTTTCAATTGCAAAGTAAAGCTTATCGTAAAATATGTTTTACGATCCAATTAACTGAAAAAACCTACGTTATTCATTTTTTACACTTTTTTCATTAAAATCAAAGACGCAAAACAAAACACATTTAAAAACAAAAACATTTTTCTCTAAATTTAACATTTAGCATTTCACAAAATTGTATATATTTGTGTGTCTTTCATTACTGTATATTTCTATGTAAGTCCTGAGTTAGCCATGGTTAGCCTTTTCTAAATAATCTAAAAAATTGGGAAGAATAACGCTTCTGACAAAAGCGTTATCTGAAATGAGTTATTCGCAGGTAATGACTATGTCTTTCCCTTAATATGCTGGTAAGAATAATAGGCAATACATTGCCTTTAGGCATCAACTAACTTTATTTATCGAATATAATAAAGGAACGAGCAAAAAAAATGCTTATCTTAGGAAACGAGAGCCTTTGAAATAGAAAACGAGTAAAGGATAAAGAATGAAGATGAGCTTTCTGTTTTTGAAACATTGCAAATTTATGCATATGTAATTGATGGTTTATTTGTCGATTAAAAAGTGCATTTTTCAACAGATGCAATAAAAACCAGATTTCGAAGTACATTTTTATTTTTATTTAGCTTTGTTTACTTGACACTTTTAAGGGCCACGTGTGCTAATATCTGAAGCAAAAAATTAGTAGCTGGATGAATATATCTAACAATCATAAAGATTTATTCAGTTTCAAAGTTTGAAGCATTAAATTATGTTTTCATGTTTGAATAAACAAAAATGATTAGTTTATTTTAAAATGTAATCGATACGAGTAACATGCCAATTATTCATTAATAAATAAAATGAAAATAACTATATTATAAACCCTATCTAACAACAAAAACACTTTTAACTATAAAATAATTGCATTGTATGATAAAAAAGCATTTACTGCAAACACCTGTATGTAGTTTATTTTTCAGTTAAGATATCTACAAAATTTAAATTTAGTTTAGAAATTATACCTACTGTATATAATCATTTTATTAAAATAAGATTTAACATTATTATTATAAGCATTTCCTAATTTAATTCTTAAGCTATATTTTAATATCCAATTTCTTAGGGTCAAAATAAGCAAAAAATATTCCTTTTATCTATGACACAACTTTTCAGTAAAAACTGAAATTATTATATAATTTTATAGAAAAGTTACTGAGAAACTGTCATTCCATGTTTCATTGTTTCGGAATGTACTTCTGTCAGCATACAGTAGTAAATAATTTATTTGAATTATGATTTGTATTTACATTTTTTTATAAATAGGCGAAGCCATATTTTGCTCTAAAGTCGCTTGGCTGTACAACTCATTCATTTTTGAACACCTACTTCTTTTAAGTGCTCCCATCAAAATTATAGATAGACAGGATGGTTATGTAAAGGGCCGATGTGTATTCTTTATACACCCATTTAATATCACCAAATGCTCTTATTAGTAGAACTATTTGAAACTAAGAGTCAACATTTTACATATATGTCCTCGTTAAATGTAACTCGTTACCTGTCCGTTTGTATAACTCTACTGAAAATGCCTAGGAAAGTAATACTTATTCAATATTTAATGCTAAACTTGCTTTTAAAATTTATATAAAATTTATATGTATTTTTTAATGATTGCACTTCCGCAAATAAGAATTGTATGAATCAATTAAATATTATTATTAATTTAAATATTATTAATTTTTATTAATTTTAACTTTAAAGAGATTTTAAGAACTTTCTCTATATCATAAGAATTACGTAAAATCTATAAAACTAACATACCGGGTGTTTATAATAAAAAATTCGTCTTTGAAATGGGCATGGAATGGAAACTACTGGGCGAAATGTTATCAAACCCGATAATTGTTTAAAGATGTTATAACAATGTTTTTTTCGAAAAAAAAGCTTATTATCGGGGGTGGGAGGTATGGTCCTCTTAGCAATACTGTTCAATTAAAATAGGGCACAAAGACATCGGTTTCAAATGTATTGAATCGTTTTTTAAGCGTATTACAAAACATATTCAATGCGGTCTTTACCAGTTTCATTTTAAATTGATATCTTCATCTTCCTAGTATCTTCTTCTTATTTTGTTTAAATATATTTCATACAACGCCATTTTCCTCCTTTGAAATATTACTAAGTTTGATAACATTTGGTCTAGTATTTTTCCGCTTACGACCAATTAAAAGTGGAATTTTCCTTATAACCACCTTGTCACTTTAATTTTTTCACATTAATTTTCACTTTCACTTTTTTAATTATTGTTTTGTTTCTGCTTTAATATCAACTTGCTTCTTTAATTAAGGCTGTATTTAGCTCTATAAGATCAATTTATTATACTATCAAATGTAATTAGTTTATTACGTCGACTGTTATAAAACTTTTGTTGTCCGTTGTATTCTACCCATTAATAAATTCAAACAATAAAAAACCAATAGATATATTAACAAAGTCTCATTTTTGGTTTTCTTTTTATCAGTTTTAAAGCATTTATATCAAACTATTATTATCTAGATTATTGAAAAAATTATTGGAATTCCTTTGAAATCGAAGTAAGACTGAATATATTTCAGAATCTATTATTAAAATTTTAAAAATGAATAGATTATCTTAAATTTCTAATTTTCTTTTTTCTTTTCTCCGATTGGTTTTCCTGTATCTTCGCAAAATTTGTATGGAACTATATATAGAAATAACCATTAAAATTAATTATCAATAATAATTAATTAAAAATTAATGCTTCCTATTAAAAATTGAATGAATTTACTATATATCATAGTAATTCGCACACTTCCCAAGGTTGAATGGACTGTATATATATATATATATATATATATATATATATATATATGGCGAATGGAGAATAAAAACCAAACTTCATCCATTCAGAAAATAAATATTTAATTAATAATTACTAAAGCATTTTAAATATTTGATGAAATAATATGAATACATATTAATGTTTCACTAAACTCCAAGTTTAAACGGCAGTAAAATTAAATAGGGAAGGAGATAACATTTTCCAAGTTCCGTTAGCCAGTTATTCCAAAATAATAATAATCACTTCCTGTTGCCAACGTCAAAAGTAGAATGTACTTGAATTGTAAGAACTCCTGTTGCCAACGCCACAGGTAGCCCCCCACCAGCGATAGCGAGATTTTATGAGTACCGCTGATTGAATCGAACACGCCGTCCGGAGCGGGTAACAGTCTCTGGTTGGGTAACACTCTCTGGCAACTCTGCTGATGCATTTTGCTGAGCCGGAGACTTTGAAGTTGAATTTCGAGTGTCGTCGCAATCTTGCAAAACATAAGCAGGTTTCACACGGTCGATGTTCACTGTGATTCCTTTTCCATGCTTGTCGATTTTGAAGCTTTTCTCAGTCCTATGGAGAACCCTTCATAAGGAGATTGGAGACTTTTCTTGAGCGCATCCGTCCGAAGGAAGACATGAGTGCATGTCCCAAGATCTTTGCTGACAAACACTGTTTGCGGACCGTAGAGCTGTGGTTTAGGAGGCAATAGTCGCTGCATTACTTTTCTCAATTTCCCTACAAAGGTAGATGGATCAGGACTGTCCACAGTTGGACTTAAAAATTCCCCTGGAAGACGAATAGGAGCACCATATAACATCTCTACACTTGTCGCTTCCAGATCCTCCTTCCATGTTGCTCTGAATCCCAAGAGGATTGTCGGAAGTGCTAAGGACCATTGTAGTTTTCCATGTGCCATGATGGCTGCTTTTAGTTGCCGGTGAAATCTTTCGACTTGTCCATTCGCAGCTGGATGGTATGGTGTTGTGTGCTGCCGAGCAGTACCCAGGAATTTGGTTAGCGATTGAAAAAGGTAAGACTCAAATTGCGTACCTTGGTCCGTTGTTAATCTGAGTGGTGATCCAAATCGGGCTATCCATCCTGAATAAAAAAATGCTGCTATCGTGTTAGCTGATATATCCACCAAAGGAAATGCTTCTGGCCATTTAGAAAAACGATCGACGCAAGTAAGGCAATATCTAAAGCCTTCAGAAGGGGGGAGAGGCCCCACAATATCAATGTGAACGTGCTCAAACCTGGCACTAGGAGGTAAAAAACCGCCAAGTTTGCTCCTAGTATGTCGTGACACTTTTGCCTGTTGACACTGTAAACACGTACGAGCCCATAGTGTCACATCAGCTTTCATGGAAGGCCAAACATATCTTTCGCCGATCATCTTTACTGATGCACGTGCACCTGGATGTGACAGTGCGTGTAGATGCCTAAAATTCTCACGCCTAAAGCTCTCAGGCACGAATGGCCGGATACGATTCAGGGACACATCACAATGCAAGGTTACTGGAGGCTCACCTACAGAAAGAGGTTGCAGTACCAGTGAAGTTGCATTTGAAGACAAAATCTCTTGCAATTCGGGATCCGTCTGCTGTTCTACAGCCATCTTTTGAAAATCAATTGCAGTTGGTATTTCAACTGCAGAGATGTTTATTCTTGAAAGCGCATCTGCAACCACATTGTCAGCCCTTTTTAAATGACGTATGTCAGTTGTGAATTGGCCAATGAAATCTAGTTGCCTCAGCTGTCGAGGTGAGCATTTGTCTTCTTTTTGTAGAAAGGCAAACGTCAATGGTTTGTGGTCTGTAAATAGGATGAAATTTCGACCTTCCACCATGTGACGAAAATATTTAATAGCCATGTAGGCTGCTAGAAGCTCTCTGTAGTACGCACTGTATTTCTGTTGAGTAGGAGACAGTGACTTGGAATAAAATGCAAGTGGTTACCAGGCAGTATTAACCTTCTGTTGGAGAGCAGCACCCACTGCATTGTCTGAGGCATCTACTACTATAGCGAGGGTGGCATTAGCAGAAGGGTGGAATAAAACAGTAGCTTCTGCTAAATCCCGTTTACACTTTTTAAATGCCCTTCTGGCTTCCTCCGTCCAAAGGCTAGGTGTTTTATCATTCTTCTTGGCTCCCTTTAAGTAGGCATTCAGAGCCATCTGTGTTTTAGCTGCATGTGGCACGAACCGTCTATAGAAATTAATGAGTGCCAGGAATCTTCGGAGTTCTTTCTCAGTATTTGGCTCAGGGAATTCCGTAATAGCTGATACTTTTTTCTGGGAGTGGAATAATGCCATCAGCTGTGACAATGTGGCCCAGAAATTTCACGGATGATTTACCCTGGGCACATTTAGAAGCATTTAGCCGCACGCCATACTCCTCCAAGCGCTGGAATACTTTCTTCAGGTGTTCTAAATGCTGGCTGTTGCTTGCTGATGCGACCAGGACGTCTTCAAAATATGGCACGCAAAAGTCCATTCCTCTCAAATCATTATGGATGAATCTTTGGAATGTGGCAGCAGCGTTGGAAAGCCCAAATGGCATATAAAGAAATTCGAAAAGTCCAAAGGGCGTAGTAACGGCTGTTTTTGGAACGTCCTCCTCTTGCACTGGAATCTGATGATAAGCCTTTTCAAGGTCCAGTGTTGAAAAAATTTTCTTCCCTTCGAGCAACTGCAAGCAGTCTTGGATATGTGGCACTGGATAGCGATCTGGGACTGTCATACTATTCAGCTTCCTGAAATCTCCACAAGGACGCCAATCTCCATTGCTTTTTTCGAACCATGTGAAGAGGTGAGGCCCAGCAGCTTTTCGAAGGTCTACAAACCCCTGTCGCCACCAGAAATTCAAACTCTTGCTTTGCGGCCTTTAGTTTGTCAGGCGGGAGTCTTCGTGGTCTTGAGAATACTGGAGGTCCTGTAGTTTGAATGCAGTGTTTGACTTCATGTTTAGCCCGATGCATCAAACTAGCTTCAGTGAGAGAAGGAAACTCAGACAACAGTTGATGGAACTCTGTATCCCCCTTGATTGTTTTGATGACGGCACTCTGACCAACTCTCACTATTCCTCTTGACTGAAGTTTTGTAAGAGGGTCGATTAAGCATCCTTGACAAACGTCGACTAACAGTCCAAAGTGGCGCAGGAAATCAGCCCCGATTATCGATTGTGAGACATCAGCAATAATAAACGGCCACCGGAAAACTCTGAGTAGGCCCAGGTCAAGTGATAACAGCTGCTGACCGAAAGTTGCAATGGCGGTTCCATTTGCTGCATATAGCTTGAGCGAAACTGGTCGGGAATGTTTTGGTGCTGATGAGCGAGGAATGACTGAGTCGTTAGCGCCGGTATCAATCAGATATCTTGAGTTGGTAGATTTATCGGAAAGATACAATCGGTTAATCTCAGCTGTGCCGCCACCCGCTGACTCGAGTGACGGCCGTTCTAGTTTTCCTGATGAAAGGAGCAAGGTTTAGTGCACTCCGTTGCACGTTCCTTGAAATGTCGGTGGTACCAACAGTGTTCGGGATTTCTGGAGTTTCTACTGACAGAGCGGCGACGGAAGCGCCCACGGGAGGTAGAACCTTCACGTGTTTCCAAGCGAGACAGACGAGACGAAATATCCATAAGCATGGTTTTCAGCTCCGTGTCTCCCGGTTCAACTGCTTGAATCGATGGTGTACAACAAGCAGCTGTCATAATTCCATCTGCCATTTCAGCTAACTTTTCCACTCCATCATTAGATATAGCAAGAATCTGCTGTACATTAGTTGGAAGACGCTGCAGAAAAAGGGATTTAAGCACATTATCAGAAATTCGGTTTCCAGCCTTGCTTCTCATCTCCAATAAAAGACGCGAGGGCTTGCGATCCCCGAGATGCATTCCAGATATGAGATCTCGGAGGCGTTGTTCTTCACTGTCGGCGTATTGAGAACATAGCCGGGTTCTGAGTGCCGTATATGCATTTTCTGCCGTTGGTTTTAAAATGAGATCACCCACAATAGCTAGTTCTTCAGGCTGTAAAGCAGAGACAACATGGTGAAATTTCGTAATTTCCAGGGTGATTCCAGCTAGCATAAATTGGCTTTCCATCTGGCCGAACCAAATTTCTGGATTCGCTCGCCAAAATGGTGGTTAGCTACGTTGGCGAAAGTTTCGCTTTCTTCTTGCGGCATTATAAATTTAAAAAGAAATTTAAAAATAAGCAAAATTATTTTTGCACAAGATGTAGCAAGCACTACTAATAAGTTCTACGACTGCAGAAAGTTCTTTCGGTGAAGTAATTGACGGATGCAAACAGATTGAAGTTCACGTGTTCGAAGTCCAAAGGTCACCAGTTTGGCGAATGGAGAATAAAAACCAAACTTCATCCATTCAGAAAATAAATATTTAATTAATAATTACTAAAGCATTTTAAATATTTGATGAAATAATATGAATACATATTAATGCTTCACTAAACTCCAAGTTTAAACGGCAGTAAAATTAAATAGGGAAGGAGATAACATTTTCCAAGTTCCGTTAGCCAGTTATTCCAAAATAATAATAATCACTTCCTGTTGCCAACGCCAAAAGTAGAATGTACTTGAATTGTAAGAACTCCTGTTGCCAACGCCACACACACACACACACACACACACACACACACACACACACACACACACACATATATATATATATATATATATATATATATATATATACTTTCAATTTTAAAATGTGAATGGATATAAACAAAGAAATCAGCTTAGAAGTATCATAGTAATTAATTATAAAGTTCTGAGGAGTAAGAACATAGAAATTAGCATCTCTTTTGGATTTAGAAAATCTTAAAGAAATGCTTGCTCAAAATTTCTCTTATTCGAATTTCTATATTTCTGACTAATAAATTACTAACTGTGAGGCGCAGTATTCATATAAAACTTTTACAGAATAATATATTTGTTCCTTACATGTTTCCTAGCTTAAACTTAGTCTTTAATACCAACTTTAATTGGCAAGTTATAAAATAATTTTAGCTTTTATTGATATATTTCATTTCATTCCATACCCAAGTACGCTCATGTCCATATATTAAGAATGATGCAAGTTCAGGAAAAGAAAGAGTCAGAAGCAAAAAAAAAAACGTAACTTATTTGCAAAGCCTATTTATTAAACAAAAGTAAAGAGCAAAAAATATGCTATATGTTTGATATCATTAATAAAATTGCGATTTTTTGCTCCCTTGACCAAATAACAAAAAAAAACTTTGTTTACAAGATACCAATATTACATGATTGGTATGATGGTTAATACATTGTATGTCTCTCAGGTGATGCAATACAGGCTGTAAAACACCTAGACATTACTAGTATCAAATTATATTATCTTGGAGAATATTACGTCATTCATCAAGCAATGCTCTCCGAAGACATGTAGAAAGTGGCTGATGGGCTGCAACTTGTCGGCCGAGCCTGTACTACACATGCTGTACTGGATTCAAGCCCGTGAGAATGCTGGCCCATTCATACGTGTGATGTTCTCCGATCGAAGACATTCGTTTACGATGTCTGCACAGAGATGACGGGCGTTGTCATCCATAAACATTAATTCTTGCGCCCATGGATCCCCGAAACAAGCCTACACGCTGTTTCAGAATGACGTCCCGATATATATTGGCCTGCCATGGTGTCAATTTGAATATACAGGACAGTTTTGGAACCCAGAATAATTCCTCCCCAAACAAGCAATCCGGCACCACCATAATGGTGTCCTTCAATTATATTCTTTTGCTGGTAACGATACCTGGCTCTTCTCTTATGAATGTCCGGAGGGAATCAGACTGCAAGCTAAACCTGGACTCATCGGAAAACATCACACAAGCCCGCTGTTGCGGTGTCCACAATGCATGCTCTCTACTCTAGGCTAACCGCAGACGACAATTAGCTGTAGTAAGTGGAAAACATCTGACAGGTCTGCGAGCATATAGACCAATCTGCCTTGTAGTTTGCATACAGTCTACCTTGAAACTTTCGTACCAGTGACTGAAGAAAGCAGACTAGACAGGTTTGATGCAGTGCTCAGTCCGTTTCTTTTGGCAATAACTGCCAAATACCGGTCCTCATCCGGCGTCTGACTCGAGGATGATCTATGCTATAACGTCTACTCATATTACCATCATCTTGGAATCGTTGCAAAAATCTGAAGATAACACTCTGGACGATTCCAAGTTCCTTTGATACTTCCAGCTAGGCACGCCCACATTCTGATAATTCTATGAATTAAAAATCCTCCAAATGCGTCCTTTGTGTCATAACTATGCGGTTCTTGCACTGAGAGGCTTGTAGAGGGCTTGCAAATAATTTTACTATGTCTGTATTCCTTATACATCACTCTCGTCATCGTGTTATACTAACTGTATCATTTGGTGACTTCCTGCAATTTTCATATAATTTTTGACGATGTGATTGTCATTTTACGGCTGATATATGTATTTTAGATTTCTTCGTGACTATGAATTATTCTTATTCTGAATTTATTGATGTTTGCCTTCAATCTCAATTATTTATATATTTTGGTTTATCAGCGTGTGTTAAATAAAATCAGTGTAATTTTCTTTTCAATTATTATTCATTAGATGTAAAATAAATGCAAGATGACTATATTTTGGCTTAGATCTACAACAAACACACAGCATCTCAGTAGTCAAGTTTACTAGAATGTTGCAGCTAACAAAACTCAATAGGTGAGCGATATCTAAAGCTTACAATAAATACACATATCCTCCAAGCTTTCAAAACTTTTAGAGCATCTCTTCTTGCTTAAAACTACATAAGAAACAAGGATCTTTCACTTAAAGTATTCATACGAATGAAATCACGGCTATGAATCATCCTCAACTGCCTTTGAAAATGTTGTAGTGATATATCCATAAAATTCTGCGCTATATGGTTCTCATTCAAAGTGATGATATATAACCCAGAAGCTTCTAGAAAACGTTTTGTTCATCCATTGTTTGAGAAGGAAACATATATCAGCGTTTCAAGTTCAGGAAAATTTCATGTGATCTAAATGCATTTTGCTCTAAAAAATGGTTACAGACTCCGAGTATGACTTTTAAAGTTATTTTTCACTTATGTATGCGTTAACCAAAGCAATCATTCTTCATATGTCTTTTCTTTACCCATAGGTCAATCCTTACAGGGAATAAGCTTTTTCCCCGTTCTTCTCAGTGGATTACTAGAAAAGTAGGTCTTGTTTTCTTTATACCAAACAAGCAGTACAAATAAAATCAATCTACCTGCTTTCGACAGAACTAAAGTCTTTGTTATATATAGATTTATTTGCCCTATAATTTCTTTTCTTTGTTCACAAATGGAAGCTTCAAAGCCTGTTTATTTCAAAATGGTGAGTGGGGGCAACAAATGTATGTGTTTCATGATTGGATCATAAATGTTTAGAACAAGAGTCATTGACTTTAAATTCAAAGAAACAAATAAGGCAGCAAATAATCTAATTTGAATTTTTTCCAAATTTACATAGAATATAAAAATACAATCAGTTATCAACATACAATCAATGAAATGTCTAAATAGAGGGTTTCCAAATGCGTTATTTTATCTCAGATTTTCAATTTTTATGTTAAAAAGATATAACATATTAGCAGATAGATTAAGAATTTAATATGCTTGCTATGGAATGAACTAAGATTATAATTATAATAAGAATTAATCTAAAGGAATCAATTAATCTGAAATGTCACCACATATTTCCTCAATTTGATTCCCAATAATAATTTTTCTTTATATTAAACAAGTAGAAATTTTGAGAAACGGGAAGGAGGCAACAGTTTTACTATTTGATGCTTAACAGGAAAAATGATTTCAGTAAAAAATCAATCCAACATTAGAAAACAAATTCATGAATTCGAAACTTTTTTTAATGCCATCTTTATTCATCCTTCCTCAAATTCTGAGGTGTATTGCTCTCTGTATTATAATTTCCATGCCATAATCACCACTCATTAAAGATATGTGACACTGTGTATCTATGACCTATGGCACTGTGCATGTAATTCGTCATTAAAAGAAATGACTGAATTTCTTTTGTTGAATTTACCATCTGTCAGGAGAGTATCTATAAACCTGGCCTGTCTTATCATATAGTAATTTTGTGAATTAGTATTTACCATTTAGTAACAAATATAAATGAATAATTTGCTCTCTCTGCTTGTATAGATGTTTTAAATTAAGCAGAAATTATCTTTCATACTCATAAAATTGAAAATTAAGATGAAAAAAATCGAATTTTCGTTAAAACAATGAATATTTTTATTCAAATTTATTGATATCTGTACAGATTTCTTTATAAAATAGTTTGAATTTCTTTCTAGATCTATTATTTGAGACGCTGCATTCATTTTTATATTTGGAATCATTACATTTGATTGATATTTTAGTAAAATGCTCTCATGATAAATATCATAAATTATAATTTAAATCATACTTTTTACTTATATTAATTATAATTCCTCAAATTTTCCTTCAATTCATTAAGCAATCAGTTAATTTTTAAATAAACCTATTGTTAATTTCTTTAAAAATTACAGTCTCTTTATGCATAATAATGTTTTTAAATGCATGCCTTTTATCTTTGAAACCTAGCATTGAAAACTTCAGTTGATAAACATCTTATTTCTTAGTTCAGTAGGGCCGCGGTGGCCTGGTGGTAAGGTCTCAGCTTCGGAACCGGAGGTTTCAGGCTCGAGACTCGATTCCACCTAAGAACCGTCGTGTGAGGGGGTCTCTTGCACGTTAAATCTGTCAGACCAAGAGTTCTCCCGCTGGTGTGGTGTGGTGTGGAGAGGGGGTGCCAGTTCAGGTGTCGTCCTCGTCATCTGACCATGGTTCAAAATTACGAGGTCCGTCCCAAAATAGCCCTCGTGTTTCTTTAAAACGGGACGTTAATATAACTAAGCTAAACTAAACTCTTAGTTCAGTAATTAGGTAATATATTTCTTAAGTTATCTACCTACAAGAATTTAGAAATTTATTTGATAAACTTATAAGCTATAAAAATTTTGGTCTTTATGTCTTCTTTGTCACCCCTCCACTCTATAACTCTTCCAAAACTACATATTTTGTCTCTCGAATGCTTTTTCAATTAATTTTAAGTAAAAATTTTAGTATTTTATAACATTGACCAAAAATTTCTTCCCTACCGTATTCATAAACAGTAATTTATCTTTGCAGTAATTCTTCGCTCTACCAAGTTTAAAACCGTATTTTTACGAAATCGAAAAAAGGATGCTTTCAGTAATTAAACTTCATAAGTTGTGTTGCAAATACTTCAGTTTTTGGTGAATGCGAAACATATCAAGAAAAGAATTTTTTTAATTGATTACCATTCTTATATTTTTGGAATGAAATTGTGGTTCATATTTCCATAAAACGCAGCATTATAATTCACAGCATTTTGACATACGCAATATAATCACAGAAACATAACACAACTATGCATTTTTTTCAACAGGCTTACATCATTTTCAGAATGAAAAGAAGAAGGACGTAAAGAATTTCGTATTTGTTAACGAATGAAATAGCTTTAAATCTGTGACTATATACACACGGAGACGTGCAGGAATTCAAATTGAGCAAGTCACTGTTTCCGAAATGCAGTCACGTAAATTTTCTGAGGCAACTGTGGTGTTGATTATTGTCAGTTGTGCTATGCTTAGTTACGTGTTTTGTCCCCAGAGCTTAGAAACAAAAATAATTTTTGGATAGAGCAAAAACGTTTAAAAGATTCTAAATTATTTTTCTGTTCACTACTTCAAAGGGAATAAAAAAAATCATTAAAGTTTATTTTTCTAATAAAGAATTCTTTTTTTGTCAAATGATAGAAATATTTTTAATGTGGGACATTTTACCCAGAAAGCAAGTAAAAAATTTTTAAATTTAAGAAATTCGAAAAAAAAATTACTAACTTTTCTAAAAATTATTTTTTAATTTCATTTCAATATCATGCAATTTAGTTCCCTGAACTCAGTAGTAATACTAGAATCTCCATTCATATCATAAACTGAGATTCTCATTTTTCACTTAATCATTTAATTCTCTACCAGAGGATAAAGAGGAATATGTGTGTAGGAGTGTGTGTCTTGGGACTTTTTAAAAATTTTATTTAGAGCTTTAATTATTTAATTATTGAGGGAATTTCGGAGATAAATTTTAAAAATATTACAGCATAAAATGATTATTATTTTTTCTTAGTATTCCAAAAATTATCTTTCGTATGAAAGTACGATTTTTCGTATATTATTTTTTCGTTTTTAATCAAATTAAAAAAATTTAAGCCTATTTTATAAAGCTATACTTCATTTTAGAAGTAAAACACAAATAGTTTTATTGTCATTACTAATATTTCAATCCGCTCTTTCTTCCATTGTGGACGATCGATGTGTGAGGATTCTTTTTATTTCTCATGCTGAACAAACTTGAATATAAGGCATGATTTCAGTATAAAAAAATTATTGTTCTTACAAACAAGGTTTACGTTTATTTCGAAACTCATCTGCTCATCTGTGCTCTATATTAATAATAATGAGTTAATTATTAACTGATAATTAGACGTTTAAATATAGAAGATAAAAAAATTTAATGTAGCTACAAAAGTATAACAAAAAGTCTAGCGATATTAGACGTCTAAAATATTGTGAATTATATGTCAATCTAAGTTTCATGGTTAAAAGTATTGTACTGAAGAAGCCATTAAGACCAAGTTAAAAATTCATTTATTTAAAATTATTAGCAATAATCCCAGCTGACCAATTGACCACCGAAGGTAGTTACTTTCAAAACAAAGTGGAAGTGCAATGTGCAATGTGCATGAATGTTAGAGGATGAATCTAATAATAACATTTTTAAGCGCTATGATAATGTGGAAGTTCACTTTATCTCACTGATTCATGATGAAGAGAATAGTTATGTCTAATTCGGCTTTAATTTTTCTCACAATTTAACACAAAAATATTTTCCTGAAGTAATCCTAGATATTAAGGTATCCATAAGATATAAAATTCAAAGTATAGACAACCATTATGCCTGGTGAACCTGCTGCCCATCAAAGTATCATGCCGAACGACAACATTTTACTAACCTTTAAGGGTTTTTTTTTTCTGTACATTTCCTTCAAAAGTAATGTATTCTACCTAAGGTTTAGTTCCAAAAGTATCAACCCATGTAAAAGTTTTATGCTCAGTTTTATCGAACTGTCAATGATTTTTTAATCTGTATGATACAACCTCGATAAGTAATTTCATATAAATGATGTGTATCTCCTATTTTATGCTTCTGATTTTAAGCACCTTTTCGCAGTTCAGCCTTCGCTCCCATTTACAAGTAGAATAAAACTTAAACGTATTTTCAATCCTTGCTATCAGTTATCAAAGCTATTTATATAAATATGAGTTTCTTAAATTTACATAAAAGTGATTTCCTAAAAATGAATACATTTAAGTTTTATACTAACGAGAGTTTTCTCACATTGCACGAATTTCTTCAAATGTAGTCTTTGGACTTTCTCTCAAACTGTGGATATGTTCGAGCATACATATATTCAGTGATACTTTTCATATGTAATGAGGATTAATCTATTTATTTGAGAAATAAAAAGACCTGCGTGATACCAGAAACATAATACAGTAAGTGCTTCTATTGATCGGAATTAATAGGCTTGGCTTTTAATTTATTAACTTCAAAAGAGTGATTATATTTTTAAATATCAGACGGTTTTTAATCAGTTTTAAAGTTTTAATAATTAATAAGACTATCATATTCAAAATTATTTGAAATGCAAGTTTAATGAAGCTTTTTAAATATGACTTTTCAGTCATGCAAAATCTTTGGCACCAGAAATGGTATTTTAGGAGCAGTTCATTTCTAATTTTTTTATGCAAATGATTATTCAAATTCGAAATAAATTTTTAAATAAGTTTTATGCAAATTTTAAATGTTCTAAAAGCTTGAGAAAGAAAATTATAAAATTCCAAGCAGCACGTAAGTCATTCTAAAATAAAAGTTAATAATTCATTCTGAATACTGGAAGGGTTAGTGAAATTTTAAAATCGCCAGTAATTATTCTGATATGTGCACTTTGAAATGAAATTCCTCAACTACGATGATTATAGTGAGCATTTATAATAAGAAATGAAAATCACCTATTTTTTATGTGATTTTTTATATTTTTGCCTATATTACCTATTTAATCGCCTATTTAAATATTTGTTAACGAAATATATAAAGAGATAGAAATATATTTCATTAAATCTATAAAAAGAAAAGAAATATTTAGAAAATATAGAGAGTAAAAAGGAGGGCTTTCTAAAAACTAAGAAAATGATAAGAAAGGACATATTATTTAATGAAAGTAGACACAAAATTTGTTAATATAAATATATGGCGATCATTTAAAAGAGCTTACTTGATAATACATGATATTGATGCATAAAACTGACTGTTAACAATAGATGGAAATAAAAACTTTGGAATTTATATCGAACAAAAAAAATGAATTTCTTAATAAAATTTGTGTCATTTTTATATAAACAAAGAAAAGTTCTTTAAAAACCCTAATTTCCCTTTTCTTTCGTATTTTCTGAATAGCACGAAATATACAAGCAAAATATATAATCAATTTCTTTTCAATTTTGCATTTCTCAATACTGGTATCACCCAACATTTTAACTATGTTTAATGCAGTAAGACTTCTTAACATTCTCTACAAATGCTTCAGCATCTCAAAAACGTAATCTTCCAGGTGTTACTGTACTAAATGGAAAGGAGCTGTGATTTCGTAACTTCTAACATATGCTCTGTTGCTTTCAGATAGTTTCGAAATATATATTTCATAACTCATAACCTAAAATTTATAATATTGCCGCAAAGGGCTATGAACAAGATCTATTTCAGATAAAAATGATGCAAGCCATATTTTTATAAACCTTTTACTTCAATAAACAACAAAGGAAAAAAAGGCAGATTTTTAGTTTAATTGAGAAGAGTCAAACAAATTTAAAGAAGATACAAACACTCCTTAATAAGTATTAAGAAGTGTTTGTATAAAATAAAAAAATATCAGTCAAACTACTTTTTTTCTTCTCCTTAGCTATCTAATTAAATTGAAGACAAAAAATTGTTTGTGTTTACTTGTTTTTGAAAATAAAAACGTATATATAAAATTAATGAACAACTTGCTTGTTAAATATACCATATACTTAACCAAATTACAGAGAAAGGTATCATGGTTGGAATAAATAAAGGTAGAAACACTTCTCACATTAGATGGTATTTATATTAGTTTCCTCTAAAAATTTCCCTTTTTAATCAATTCATTTGAATAAAATTTAGTGTTATTTGCATCATTTTCCTTTTCACCATTCTACATTATTTGATGCTCAGATATGAATTTTATAAAATAATTTATTTCAAATACTTAAAATAGCTTTAATAATAAACATTTTTGTAGTCTTATCTAATAATACACTTTTTTCTTTTCAATTAATTAAAAAGAGCATTTGTTTCCCGAAAATCAAATGAAGATAACGTATTCTTAACAATGAATTCAGACACTCTATGAGTAA
This sequence comes from Argiope trifasciata, assembly GCA_026543055.1. Lineage (NCBI taxonomy): Eukaryota > Metazoa > Arthropoda > Arachnida > Araneae > Araneidae > Argiope > Argiope trifasciata. Next base: position 2,874,209 of record JAPMOQ010048006.1, on the reverse strand, counting down.
AAGGAAAGTATGAGATGAAATCTATATATGCATTTCAGAAGTAGAATTGCGGGTGCGATTTTGTGTAATTCTGCGATTTTCTTTAAGTACTGTTAAAAGATGAATTTCAGTAAAGAGTAATTTATTTGAGAAGACAGTTAATTGTTTAGATAGATGAAAGTAGATTCATAAACTATTTTACACTCAAAACTGTCAGCTGACATTACGAACGTTTCTATTCCTTCGCAGTATTTAATTTTTTAAGCTTGTATCTTTCATATATAAAGCAGAGTAACAAAAATTCTTCAAAAAATGAAACGAACAATTTTAATACATTTGTAATAGATTTTTCGACTATAATAACAGTATTCATGTAAAATTCCAAAACCCATTGTCTTTTTAACTTTCTCATGGAGGAAGTATGCAAAGAAGAAGTATCGTAATCCTCAAAAAATTTGAAACTTGGTATATAAAAACTAAACTTTGCTTAAAAACTAGGAAACTGATCTTGATATAAAGATCTAAGTTTCAGAACCTCCTGAGTCCGGAAAGCCTATTTTTGGAGTTATTCTGTTTTCTTTAAACTGATGTTACTCAGAGACCACTGTAGCTCAAACTATCTGCCGCAAATCCACCACATTTTGTAGGGGAACTATTGACGACATGGGTAATAGGAATCCGAAATTTTTTTTTCCAAAAGTTGCTTATATGGGGAAATGCAGCGGTTTATACTTTAAGACAGGTAAAATTAATAAAACAAGGAGAAAAATTATAAAAATGCAAAGTACCGATTACGTAGTTGACACCAGCGCCAGTATTTTTATGTTTAAAAAAGAAACCGGGATATTGAAAACCATTTCAAGTATCAGTTGAGTTATGAAATGAGTCTCACTTTAGCAAAGCGTGCATTACTTGTGAAGGTCTTTTATATTAATCAATTCAATGCAGTGGTCGCTCTCCTCGAATTTACAAGAAGAAACAAGTTACGGAAAGGATCTCTATCAATTAATGTAGTGAAAGGAATCATTTAAAAGAATGAAAAAATAGGTTCTCTCACAACTCGGACTGATGTAGGACGGACACTGGTATCGGAGGATACGATCACATTCGTCGCGACTGCAATCGCTGACCGAAATCAGACGAGTACTGCTGGTAAATAGCTGCACTCGTGGAGTTGCTGGACAACTGGATATTAGTGCTTCAACAGTATGGAAAGGTTTAAGAAAATTCTTCAATGTTACCCATATAAAATTAGTCTTTTGAAGGAACTAAAACCTGTATGTTATGATCTTAGGCAATTTTCCCCATGTTTTAAGGAAAATTTTAGCTGCCATAAAATGTAGAGAGCCTCATTTTTCTTTATCGTCAGCTTTTGTAACTAAAATGTTTTTGCGTATTCCTGTTTTCCATAATTCAATAATTCTTTCAATAATTTTTAATAATTAATAATAATAATTATTAAAAATTAACAATAATTTTCAAATTTCAAAAATAATTAACAATAATAATTCTTTCAATAATTTTCAATAATTCCCCTTCAAAATTTGGTGGTTTTGTAGCAGATAGCTTAAGGTATAGAGGTCTCTGAGTACCGCCAGTTAAAAAAAAAAAAAAACACCCTGTATTTGTAAGTCTCTGATCACGATAGCTCGAAAACTCTTTGAACAAGATAAATCAAATTTGAAATTTGGAACAAGTGGAAATTTTCTCACTAATTTCTTGATTTTTATCAAATTTTGAACGAAATCTATTGAGAGGAAGTTTTTCTCACCATCTGTTCGACTACAAAGGAACTCTTGAGCAACAAAACGCAAACATTTGATAAATACAATTTAGTACTCGGGCTTGGCTTATAAAACATAAATCTTAATTGCATTTTGAACCAAATCTGACCAAAGAATGACTGTCAACTCTGCCCATACTTTCATGAGCAGGAAAACTCAAAGGAAAAACTCAAAAACGCAGTGACATGAATCAATGTGATTTGGCATGTGATTCTGTGTTTCTTATCATAGCTCAATTATAGATTTGGGTACAGCTTGTCCTAAAAAAATGTCGTTTAAAATAAAATAAAATAAAAACGATTTTCGAGTAGTGTATTAACCTCTTATCTTTGATGAATCCCCAATGATCACATTAATGCTAGATATACATCCATATTTGTTACTAGTTTTTGCAAAGAATTCGCGCCCTACCCCAACGACTGCCAATTTTATTCGGTAGGAAAGGAATAGCACCTACTTTAGAGAATTTGGGAGAAAGGTTTGAGGAGGCCCTTCCTACTTGATATAATATTATCTTTATTAAATTTTTCATTAAAATTGTCGATAAATACAAAAATGTCAATAAAAATTACCAAAAAAAGTATGTGATCATTGGGGAGTACTGTAAAAACAAAAAGCGGAAGAAAGTAACAAAGCAATTTAAGGGCTATTTCTATGTCTTAATCTTGTAAGGAGAAATATACTTATAAAAACAGCGAAAATTCTGTTCAAAATCAGTCGAGAAGATAACATGTTTTCTTTGTATTTCTTCATATATCAAAAGGGAGAATAATACATTTCCACATTAAGTGTTTTCCAAATTATTATTTGCAGAATTGCTTATGACGATAATAAAGATTTTCAACCGACGGAGCGTAAAAGAGAGAAAAAAAATCAATCAGTTAATGCATTCGAAAGCAAGATCAAAACATTCAGAAATCGATGGAATGGAAGTAAAAGCTTTAAGAGTCTAGTTCAGAAACTTGATTTGTGGCAGAAAAACTATCTCAACTATGAAATGCTCTCTTTGCTTGAATTATACCAATTATGAGTATTTCCTACATCAAGTAATTTATTGGTATTTGGGACATAACATCTGGACTTTTGCACATATAATTAAGAAAATACCTCACAAAATTACTTGCATGACTAGATTTGTTCGAAACCAACGCAAAGGAAAATAATTTCTTCTGACTTGATACATTTTATTTTTAGAAGAAGGAATAAAAATAAATATTCTTTTGTAAACGGATATTATGTGCTAATATTAAAAATATTCTTACTATTCCTCCTGAATAAAAATATTCCATACATATCCCATACATATGTTGTGAATCAATCACTTAAAATAAAGAACATCTTTTTTCGTTTACTACATGAGAACCATTTGGGATGAGCCTCGCAATTTAGATGCACAGGAAGACACGTGAATTGTCCAAACTCCTACACAATAAGAGAGAGAGATACGTGTGTATGATGTGTACGTACGTATGTATGTATATATATATATATATATATATATATATATATGTATGTATGTATGTATATATATATATATATATAT
>JAPMOQ010048006.1:2836124-2870803 GCA_026543055.1 Argiope trifasciata | reverse complement strand
TATATATATATATGTATGTATGTATGTATATATATATATATATATATTAATCCAAACTAATTTCCAACAATTTACCTTAATTTAGCCCTTAGTAATTTAGCGAACTTTTACATTTCTATGAGTCTTCCTGTCTTCGAAACTACCACCTGATTTTTGAAAAAAACTTCTGCTTACGTATATATAAGAAATAACCAAAAACCAAAAATAGATATAAGCATTATGAAAATCCAAGTAAAATCTATTTCTGAACTAAAAACTAATACATCTAAAATTATTTCTGAATCAAACTAAAAAAATCTAAAATAATTTCTGAAACAAACTAAAAAAGATAGAAATGTATTTAGCGAGCGCTAAGGCTGCTACTACTCTATTGTTAAAAGACGGATAAATTTGGCCAAATAAGTAAAAATACCTAGCACCATTAACCAGTGCTTTAACCAATATTTTCATGCATTACTGTGCGAAAAAATAACTAAACACAATTTAATAAACGGTCGGAGATAGATTACTTATTTTTGTTCAACTTAGATAATTATTATTGTTACTAATTCATATGTAAAAAATTAGTTCTAACTGAAACAAACAAAAATCAACTTGAAGCTACCTATCTGGATTTAAAAATCGAAACATCTAATGGGAAAACATTAGTTGGTACCTACGATAAAAGGGGTGAATTCATCTTTAAAATCGTTAGTAATTACCATTCTAATCTAAACTCTAAAATTTTCAAAATTTTAATTTTCTCATAATTTAACAGGATTAAAAAGTTTGTAATAGCAAAATTTCTTATCTTTAATCAACAAATAATTTCATTAAAAACTTAACTACTAATGAGTTTTCCAGAAACTTTTGCCATATAGGTTTTAATAACAGAAGGCTTGATGTGCTTCTAATTTTTGGACATAACTGAAACTAGACTTTTCGTTACATGATAACTAACTCAATTGATGACACTGAGACCCTCCAATTATTTATGATTTTGAATAATGGTGCGTTTTTAAGCAGGGGCAGAAAATGGCGCGGGAAACAATAATAGAACATTATAGGACAATACTTTTATAGAAGTTTTACATGCTACTGGTATAATCGTACCAAAAGAATTTTGTTTCATGACAAAAATATTCAATTTCAATTGTATTCTCCTTGTGTGAATGGCATCATCTGACATTTTTTTTTTCTTTTATGGATTGCCAATTTTTAAAATTGCGATTAATCTTTGAATATTTTATATTTTGTATCGTTTCCTTTAGCTTATATACATGTTTCATCTAAGATATTAACGCAATTAAATCCATTTTTTTTCCAAAAAAATCTTTTAAAGATTTATTTATGCCAAATGGATTATTAGTAACGATGTCTTAAATGGATTATCAAACATTTATATATTAATTGAATATGAAATGAAGCAAAAACATTCCTAATAATTTACTGCTAATTATAGAAGCCTGAAAAACTAAACCAGGCAACATTAAGCTTATTAATACTCATAATATATACAAAAATAAGTCGTACCATCTTGTTCTGTGTGATTTTCATTTTAAAACTTCAGCATGCTATGTATGAACAAATCAGGTAATACTGAAAATGTTTGCTTAACTTTTTCTCTCGTGTTATCTACTAATAAAAGTATATCAAAGAATAATAAAAAGTAAATGGTCTCATAAAAGTCAATCCATTTCTTTTAATATTTATCTTTTTTTAAGAATAATAGATAAAAAAAAATGAATTATAAAAGTAACTTGAGTATATTAATTTGAATTTTGACATTCTTTACTTGACCAAATTTCAATCTACTACCTTGATGGTAAAATATAAGATCAGTTATTCTTAAGAAACACTAAAAAAAACTCCAAAATTATACATTCCTGCTCAAATTTCCAATGAAGAATTGCTTATTTTTAACTTTACACTCAGACCTTAATCCATTTAAAGACGTCAAACAAATTAAAGCGTAATTTTAGACGATAAGATATAATTAAAAAATCGTAAGGAAAGGATGAAAATTTAAATAACGAAATACAAACAAAGATTAAATGCTGGAAAACATTAGTTGAAAGACTAAGACTATCTGAGCGTAGGAAAAGAGTAAAAATGGCTTTTAACGAAATACTAAAATCCAAGAGAATAGCCTTTTAATCGAAATGTCAACAACGAACTTTTTATGAAAGTTTGAATCGTTTAAGATCCAATTAGATTTTTTGAAATAGTAAATATGTGAACAGAAAATAAAGACAGTATTTGCTGGCTGAAACTGAAAATTTCCATCCGTAATTATCAATTAAAAAAAGAAAATGCAGATTATTTTCTCTTCACCTTATTGCTTTTTGAAATAAAAGAGAAAACTGGTTCTGATTAATTGTAGTAAAATGTAACTCATTTTTAAAACATTCTTTCTAATTTCTATAATTTTAACACTGTAAATTTTCTTCATTTTGATAGAAATAGATTTGCTTAAAGAATTTTTATTGAGCAAAAAGCAGTAACTAATATATTTTTTAGTACATAAAACATTCTATTAAAAATACTACATGGCTTAATATTAATTTTTAATCAATATTATTCAAAAGCAGGTCTTTTTTTCCTTTTCGCTAAAAACATAAATAAAACTGAGCTAAATGATAAAATATTTTACTTAAATGTGTTAAGTATTCCTGATTTAACTTTAACTAGTCATTCTGAATTAGTGAAGTTCAAACATTATAAGTTTAACTTTTAAGACTTCTATCAGCTTATGTAAGGTAGAAGAGTAAATAGTGACTCACGATTACTTTGACTTGAAGCACGACTCGATGATTCTTTAGTAACAAGTAAATAACGACTTCGTATTTAACACTTCTAAATTAAATACGGAGTATTAAAGCTTCTGCGGCTGTTTTAACGATAAATAATATTTGAAAAATGAGAAAAAATATTTTCAGTTAAAATCAATTCACAGATATTTTATAAGCTTAATTATGTAAACGTACTTATAAGAATTAGGGTAAAGTATGCTTCTTAATCTTAACAACCTCAAGATTAAATATGTATCGTCTATTAAATAACTGGTAGCGAATTAATTTGCTGACATATCGTGATAAATGACTTTGAGTGCTTTCTATCTTTGCCCCATTGTCAACATACTTTTATTTAATTATAAATTAGAAGTACAACATTTCTGAAATAAAAAGGGAATACACTTTATTGTTTAAAATCCAATCTTTTCGATTCTATAAAATAAAAATGCATGATTTTTTTTTATTTAATGACTAATATTATGTATACCAATTACAGGACTTTTGAAGCAGCATTGCTTTACAGAAATATTTAATTGTGCGATATTTATAGTTTTAAAGCTACTGTTTTTGGAATAATTCATTGAATTTACTTATTATTCCAAGATGTATATTCTAGCAGTTTTTATTTCTTTCAGTATTAAGCAAATTAAAATATTATCTTGAAAATTATATTAATATACATTTCTTTTATTTTTATTTATTTTATCTTGAGTTAAATGCCTTAACCATACTAAAATTAAATTAAACTGATTTAAAATTATTCAAAACATTAAAAATTAAAAAAGGATTTTAGAGTGTTCATAGAAGCCTATGTGATATTTCTGTTGATGAATTCAAATATATATTAAAGAATCTTCTATTTACCTTTCCTTACCTTCTATTACCTTTATGAATTTTAAAATAAAGAAAAAGTATGAATGAAAACCATAACCGGAAAGCTATTACAATCAAACATTCTTCCAAACTTATTTATAGAAAGTATCAATTACTTCAACCTTGTTCAAATTAAATAAGAACTTATATTCATTGACATTTCAAATATAATAGAAAGTCACGTGTTGTTTAAGAAATCAAAATAGCTATATTACTAGAAAATATATATATTTTCCGGAATAAAACGACGTTAAGGAAGAATAAACGTGTTTAGCATGACTCCATAACTTTATCACCGAGCAATTTCTAGTAACGAGTTAACTTGCCTCGAAAGCAATCATAGCCGATCGGTTGATTGTTGCAGACATTGATGAGTCTCACACCATCCGAATGAGACTCAATAAGGAAGAGGCATAACCCAGATCATAAAACACGCACATTCACGAGAGCTCATATCTTCGGTTTACAGTTCCGCTCTCTGCAATTGTTTGCACTTGGGGGAATTTCGTTTAATAGAAAAAATATAAAAGCCTAGTTCCTACTGGGAAATAAGTTTTATTAAGGGGGAAATGACAGTTACTCCGACGGTGCGGATGTAGATTTCGAAGTACTTTTCCGGTGTAACTTTTCACTTCAATCGAATGTGGAACTTTTAATGTCGTATAAAACTCGCTTTTAACTTTTCGAACTATATTTAAAAGCTTCCGTTCCCTGAACCTTTTAAAAAACGTTCATATGTTATAAATTGCTTTAGTACTCCAGCAAGAAGAATAAATAGATGATTTCGCTTATATAAAGCTTCAACATTTTTAGAAATTAAATCTTTAATCAAACGACGATACTATTAAAGATCTAGACTCTTCTAATGGATGAATAAAAGTTTTGTTATGTTTCTCATAAAAAGTTAACGAAATTTCTAACTTCATTATGCTAATTTTAACCAACAACTAATTGTTAATGAAAAAGAGTATGAACCAAAAACAAATCAGTAAAAGCACCAAAGTATTTAGTCAGTTTCATAGACTTGCGAGATTAAAAATTGGCTAGTTAATTACATCATAAATAACGATAGAGTAAATAATGAAGTAAATAGGCCCGAAAGAAAATTTAATTTGACCACAAAAAAGGTTTATTGCAAACACCGACATCATAGAAACGCATCATAAAAATTTCATAAAAATATGCAAAAATGTTCATTAATTTGGCATATATAATTAACCGATTCTTGCTTTATAAATAATGAATTATTCCTCTTGACATTAATTATTTTGAATATAAACTTTGTAAAATTAAGATATTATATTTAAAATTAAGTTAAACACATTTTCGCTCTTTTGAAATTGTTCTAAAGTATGGTGTTGTAGAAAAGATATTAATTACATTTTATTAAACATCAATTAACATCGATGAGCCTGATGCATAAAATATAGCGAAAATAGTCTTACTTTTAGAATTCTTTCTTACTTACGTAGAAGTTATTATTTTTCAAACATATTTCCAAATAGGATAGATCACCCTTAGTAGCAGTATCACGTGTTGCACCACCCAAAATACTTATTTACATAAGAAATATAATATTTATACATTTTACACAAAAGTACACTCATGAAACTCGCTATAGCGCTAAATACTGAATAGCAAATACTTATACTCTATATAATAAAATACTTCTACTGAAAAAAAAGAATAGAAATGATTTTTAACAAATATGAAGTTACGCTCATGCGTAGATTTAAAGAATAGACTGATCATTTACATGATTTCTCTCAAGAGCGTCTCTCTCTCTTAAACAATCAACGGATAAGGGTTTCATAATTATTTAAAAATTCTTTTCATAAGAGCAAATGATAATTATAATTTTCCTGCAACGAAATTGGATAAATTAAAAGTATTTTTTACAACAATATTTTATAAATTTCTGAATTTTAGAACAGATATAACTGACTTCTGATAGAATGTTGCATTTTAACTTTAAATGTTTCACCAGATAAATTATATTTTTATAAATAATACAAAATAAGTGATAGAGGGAAACACTTATTCAATTTTATTTTGTAATCCAAAAAAATAATGTTAAAATACTTCAATATGAATTTATTTTTTGAAACTATGAATATTTGCAACTCATACGGACTCTTTTTGTTGGTTAACATAATGAATGAAATTATAGGAAACCAGGCATATCTAATGATGGATAAATTTACTTAACTTACCCATTCCAAGAAGCTCAGTTCCCACATTGTGCATTATTATAAGATATTATATTATTCAGCAATGTTATATAGGATATTTCTGAACCCCACGTGCAGACTTAGATTGAACAACACACACACATATATATATATATATATATTAGACATGCAATATATGTATATATATAATGACCATAGATTCACAATGTATTTAACTATCCTGAATTTTCACTCTATATTTTGAAACAAGGTTTCCTTAACTAGAATTAACTAATTCTAATTCAATGACTTTAGATGAAACCTTTTTTCCTAATTTGCGATACTTATATTATTTATTCATATGTAGGTGTATATAAACATGCATATACATGCACCCAGCTTAAATTTATGAGTATCAATAAATTACCTTAAATTTTCGATTAGTCTTTTAAAACAAAAAGTTTGCTTAGCTAGAAATGCAACGAATTTATTTCAAAACTTCATCTTAATCTGAAATTGCCAAATCATCAGAGTATATCATTCCAGTTGAATCTATATTGATAAAAGGTTTGAAAGGAGTAACTTGGCTCAAACCGTTTCCCCAATATCTTGAAAGCTCAAAAGGATCCTCATGTATCATTTGTCAGTCATCACCGTCCATCAGTCTTGTCTCATTTGATTGAAAATCCGATGAGTAACTGCAAAATGCGCATTAATATGAGCAGCGCGGATATCCTTCAATGATTTCTGGTTGCCTCATGGAATGACCAATCACCATTCTCACGTGGTCATGCTTTTAGAATCCTTCGTTTGACAGAATGATCAAAGGTAGGCTCTCATTTCACCTATCTTTCAGTGATCGAGTGCAAATACTGTAGCCTCAAACATCACATCCAGCTGATAGTTCAAGATTCAATTCGAAAGCATTGTAGAACTGAAACTGAACCTATATTGCACTGAGATGCATATCCCTTTAACAAGTATTTACAAGAAATTTAAATTTCAGATAGAACTATTTAAAATAAATTTATTAAATAATTTAGTAATTATACTTTTTTTATTCAATTAAGTCATGTTATAGACACGAAGATTAGGATAAATGAGAAGTTATATTTCATTCTAAAAATTTTTATTTTTGAGAAAAAAATAATCAAAACTTTGGCTGACAACCATTTACAAATCACAGATATAAATTGAAACTTATAAAATATTTAAGATATAAATATAAAGTTATAAAAATTGAAAAATAAAAGTTCCTATCGATTTTCTTGCATTATGTGGGAAAGAAATAAAGGGGAAAAAATTTTTAAATTCAAAATTACTATTTTTGCTTGAAATTTTGATAAAAGCTTGACACAAATCACTGGAAACCTTTTTTGGAACTCTGGAATACATGTTGTTGTTTCTAATGGCACTAACCATGGACAAGCCCGTTGGCGAAATCAAAGACTTTAAGCAGATAGAGTACCACTGGTTTTTGTAGCGCCAATTATTGACAAAAGTACGTCTTACCTATTCACGCATCACATTCGGTTGTGCATTTCTTTTGCAGGGCACATTCACACATCTCAGAGATAGAACAGCTAGCGAGCAACCTTGCCCGAAGCAGGACTCGAACGCCCAAGCTACAGGGAAGACGCCAGGACTCGGGTAGGAATATATCTTAATGTATTAAGCAAAAATAACACAGAGCTCAATTTGGTAATAGAATGATAATGCGATTATCCTCAAATGAGATCAATAAGAGTTAAAGAATGTTTCGATATTTTTTCATACAATTAAGATGATTTTAAAAATTTGTGATCTCTGTTATTATTTAATCATAATTTCAGTAAGCAAGCAATAGTTTTGATTGAATTCTACGTTTAAAACATTATTTTTTTTTATTAAAATATGATATGAAGCTGGAATTAAAGGTAAAGAAGAATTCACCTTATATCATTTTATTCATTTTCAATGCGTTTGATTCTTGTTTTTGAGCAAAAACGAAAATAATAATCATGTAGTATGATTCTTAATAAAAAGAGATTATCGAAATAAGTACTGTTTATTAATTTAAAAATTTATTTAAATATATTAAAAAGACTAGTTGAAATTAATTAATGAAAATTTCATTCGAATCGCTGATTACATTCTAGTAATGAAAAAAAAAAATCTCATGAAACAACACTTGGATTTTTCAACAATGATATAAAGAAACCCCAGAAAATTATTTACGTGTTTGTTTTCTTGGCAGAGTCAATTAGTTGAGCCAATTTTCTAGAAAGATTGAAGGATTGACTTTATTTGGTAATTGATCCTCTCAAAGAACAAAGGGATTAACTCCATGACGTATTTTAATGCTAGTGTCAAAATACATGAGTGATTTGTGTTAAACTTTTCATAATTCAAGTAACTTTTCTACTTTTTTTCCATCCTGATAATTTACTAGAAATGTAATTGACAGTTTTTTTTAAATTCATTCTCATTTTCTCTCTCTTTTTTACTTCAGTTTTCATATAAATGCGTCAATATAATTATTTATTCAAAACGAATTTTATAAAACGCATATTTAGTGTATTTTGATAAAGAATGAATTGAATCCGAAAATTACAATTACAATTACAATACTCTTATCACATGTTGAAAAGAAATGTTTTTTCATTTAAAACTAAAAATAAAAAATGTGAATTATTAATTAAAAATGAAATTTATTTTTCAGAAAGAATTAACTTTCTGCATATATATATTTATTAACTCTCTGCATATACTATTATTATTTTAACTTTAGTATTTATAAAGACCATTTTATGCCTCAAAATAGTTCCGATATCTTGAATGCCCAAGTTAGAATAGAATGCCGTTAAAAAGAAACGTTTAATAGCTACAAAAATTGAATTGTTCCATCAAAAATTCTTTTGCATGCAAAATATTTTGTGAATGTATTCATTAGTTTATTTTCATATAATCAAAGAAATAAAAACTATGTAAATTATGAGGCAGGCTTTTGCTGTTTGTATGCATTTTCATAATCTGAATCTATCATCTGTGTCGATTGAAAATTATTATTGGCTGGCTATTATTTCAATTGATGTTTTCAAATATCTGAATGTATCATTCATTTCCATTTCCCCTTTTTAATTATTTTCTGATCATGCTTGAAAGCTTATAAAAATCTAAACAATTTTTTAATCCAGCTTCATGACACTTCCCGAGAAGAAAATTTGGACTGAAAACCAAGTGGTTATTTTTATCCATCATCAGGACTGGATATCATCGTGATTGGAATTTTTCTGAATATTTTTACTTCATTTGTTTCTTCAATTCAAATATATTGTCTACATTTTTTTTATATTTTATAAATTTATATAAATCTATATGTTGGCCACTCTTGGTGAAATAATCGAGACGTTGTACAAGTTTCAAGGGCACTTTTTTGGAAAAGGAATTATTATTATATTTTCTAGTTTGAAGAAAATTTGCCCATTGATTAATTAATTTATGATAAATGATTTTTAGTATAATTCTAAATTATATATTTCCCGTTATTAAAAGTAAGATGTATTTTATTTAGATGTCGAAATAATTCTTGTTTCCTTTTTGGTTGTTTTCGAATGTATCCCTTCTTACAAGAAAATTTATATTATGTTTTAAATAAAAATGTTTAACAATTATAAAGCTAGTGAGTGTATCTCATTAAAAAGGTAACAAGAAAATGGTATTTATTCAAGCATTTAATGATAGATAAACAAAAAAAACGACTCAGCATAATAATAGGCTTTTATATAATGGCTGGAAAAAATACAATTATTGTAAAACCAGAGTTTATTTAAATAAAACTGCAAAGTGAAAGAAAACCTGTATAAATAATATACTAATTAAAACCCATTTCATGGTCAACAAAAATTAAAAGGAAATCAACTAGGTCGAAATCGAAATTAAAACTCAATTCGGAATTAAACGCTAAAAGTTCACAAAATGAAAGGTAAATGAAACAGAAACAATTAATGAAACAAATCCAAATTACTATAATTAATAGAATTATGTAAAAGAAACAGAAAAGGCACTAACCATGGAAATGAAACCAAAACCAGAATTGAAACTAAAAATCATTACGGATTCAAACAAGTTTAAGAATTAAAAAAGTTTTTGTTTTTAAATCAATCATTGTATTTGGTGACCGCAAATGCAGCTACAACTCAAATACAAATGAATCTAAATTAATTAACAAAATAAGCCTAGCAAAAAGGAACACAACCGAATCAAAACTATAACCGATAGAAAAAGAATCCGGCCTGAAAACATCGTCAGGGGCCACTTCCAGGCAAGGATTCAAAATAAGGGATTTTTTCTATGAGGCATCGGTGAACAATGGTCAAAAGTATTAACACCTCGTGATCCGAATATATATATATATATATATATATATATATATATATATATATATATGTACTAGTTAAACTTTCTGTAAGATTTAGGAAATATAGTTATTGGCATACAAAATTAAAAATTATTCATTACTGTTTCGCCTATCTATTACTTCACTCCCAAAACAAAATATTTTAACAAAGTAAATACATTTCACAAAATATCTTATTAACTTGTAGAATAAGATACCCTATTTCTATGAAAGTAATTTTAGAAAGCAAAAAGAATTGATTTAGAAAACCCACGAATCAAAATGGAAACTAGACGAGTTTAATCAAGAAGAAATTATATATCTTTAAGAAAGAAAACATGATTTATATTAAAAGTCATGAACTTATTGTCTGTTGACTTTATTCTGAGACTAGATTTTTAAGTAAATTCAATAACATGTTTTTAAAATCTTAAGGGACAATAAAACCTTTTTCTTTGTTTTTCAATACTTAACGGAAGATGAGTAACTGTTCAAAAGTCAAAAGTTAATCTAGACAGAAAGACCATTTACTACTAAAACGAAAGTTTAAACTTGTGTAAGTTTAACTGAATTGACCTTCAAAAACATTAAGATACTATGCCTTTTGTATTAATGAAATGATAAAAATACATTTAGTACAAGAAGTAGCAATCCACATTTTTAAATGTCTGATTATATTTGTCAGTAGAATTTATAGCAAAAAGTATATGATGGAATAAGAAGGATGATAAATAATTTTTTCAACTCCTGCACTACATACGATAATCAAATTTCTAAATCATTCGAATTTTCCAACTGAATGTGTTTTACATCATTAAATATAGATTTGTTTTAGATTATCAAATTAATGTAACCCTCAGGGAGGCACCAGCTCTAGGACCGATGTACCCAGAAGTTTTTTATGATGTGGAGTTTGTTTTCTGGAGCAGTGAAAGGTGTGGTGATCCACGTTGATTTAGGTACCTTCAAATTCCTTTTCCTATTCATCGGTCAAAACTACATCATAGAACTTCTCGGAAATTGTTCTTCTGGGTTATCTGTAGAATTTATATAAATCTATATGTTGACCACGCTTGGTGAAATAATCGAGAAGTTGTACAATTACAATCTAAGTTGCATATCTTATGACCTGAATATTTAGTATGATGAGAATCAGGCTTTATAAGTAATTGACATTCTTAAATGTGGTCCTTACAGCACAAATTTCAGTTGGCACACAAAGATAAGTTCTCTTGGTTGGTAAGGACTGAAATCAATAAATTTCCCTCTCATTGGGCTTCGAATACTCAGCAGATTTAGATAAATCTCTTCAAGAAATTTTTATCTTGTGTCATCGCTTCCGATATTAGAAAATTTCATTAAAAGTTTTCTCTTTTTAAATGTCACTACTTCAGTTTAAAAAAAAATCAAAACTGTATGTTTGTTTCATTCAACTGACACACATGGTATAGGTAGTTATCTGAAATGTATCAAAATATTGAAATAAGTTGATTATTCCATCCAAGACTAATCTTTTAACTATCTCAGCTAATAAAAAACTGCTTAATATTTCTACAACAATAATATCACACAGCAGTTTTTGCACTAATACAAAAGTTGTTCCTAAGTCAGAACCATTAAATACTTCTGACGATGAAATTCTACCAGAATTGTTTAACCAAGAAGTAGCTTTTGTTAAATGTATACTATTAGGCCTAAGGAAAGTTAATTAATCTTGTAACTTATTTACCATAACATATTTTGCCTTCTGCTCATTATGTCATCCATAATCTAATATGATACAAGAAAAATCATTTTTAGGAACTCAAATTCAACATTTATTTGCTTTAGCTGAGTTTAAATGACAAGACATCATTGACTGCCTCTAAGAGGGCAGTCATTGAGTCATTTGAGTACCATGGAAAAAACCGTTTTCAAACCAAAAACAGGTTTCATGCAATAGTGCTTGCAAATTAATTTTTTCTGTAATAATCTAATAACCTTCCAAATATAAAATCATAAATGTCTGAAAAAATATACCCAATTTAATGAAAGAATAAACTGATCTTTTTCTTCTATATAAGCAATCATTATCAACAAACTCTGATAATAAGATCGAAGATGTTCTGCGGTCTCTTAAGAAAGAAAACTATCAATCGAATTTTTTGCATTTGCATAATGAAAAGAATTCAAAACCACAAGTTGTAAAGTCTCCCAAACATGATTTCAGTCGTTCCAAAAATGTATTTATTCAGATAAATAAAAGGAGCGCCTTCTTTTTGCTCATTCACTTTCAAAAACAAGGGAAAAGTTTATATGGTTGATGAGCCCAATTCTGCTGAATTCTATTAGAATAAATTTAACAAAAATCTGGTCTAAATTAGATAATCATAAAACCTTTATCGTCCCCAATAGTTGGAGCATATTGAAGGGGACAGATTTTGAAATAGAATCACGCGATGGTAAATCCAAAATGTGGAAAAAAATCGAATTCGAAAAGAGAACAGCCTTGTAATGACCATTAACAACGTATACATAAGAAAAAGAAGATTCTAATCGATGGCAAAACTTTTAACAAAGTCGGTCAAGTTATTAGCTGTTTCTGAGATAAGATATGTTGATTCACCCTGAAACCAAATAAAAAAATGCATGTAAACCTAATAAAGCATCTTCTTTGGTTGTCAAGATAATGTTTTGAAATGTTTTTCCTTAATCTTCTTGAAATGATTGTGTAAAAAAACATATGAAACATCGTTTAATTGGTGGAACGAGAATTAGTCTTTGATTGGACAGTTTTACTACGAACGGTTAAAGATCACGTGAGTTGATTAGACAAAGTGGTTAGAAATATTTGCACTCTGTATAAATATTGACATTCTGTATAAACAAAATCGAAAGAGTGATTACTGATAAGGTATCATGAGGCGAATATTCAACCAGGTGTAAAAAGATAAAAGAAATGATAAAATTACCTAATGAAATGCTTTCTCGATAGCATTGCGTGTTTCATCGTTGTTCATAATTTCTTCACTCGCTTACATCAGACCTTCCGCAACTTGCTAATGCTGAAAGACACTTGGAAGCCTCAAGTAAAAAGTTTAATTAAAGGTAGTTACGTTTTTAAAATCTTGCATAGGAACTGAACATTTTATTCGTCAGGAACGGACTTTAAAATTGAAAGTAGACATTCCAAATAATTTTTTTGTAACTTTAGTGTTATAAGATGTGGGTAAAAAAACCTGAACAACGATTCTGTTTTAGATATTTCTTTCTTAAATGATTAGTAAAATTTGAAGAAAGATGCTGTTAATAAGTTTCATTTTAGGAATTATTTTGTAGCATTAATTAGTGACGAGGAATATAATTAATGAAAAAGATTATTTGACAGTTGGAATGGATTATTAAGTTCATAGGGGCTCATTTTTACAATATGTCTTACTAGATAGACTTAATCGCTGAAAATAATACGTTCTATCTGACTGTATTATTAAGAAATCAAAATTCGGAGATTAAAAGGGAAAATACTGCGTCAGTGTATTTATGTATTTAAAAGAGAAAATCCTTTCATGAATAAATGTATTAAGATATTATTTTTATATTTTCATTTTTATGGCATAATAATAACAGCTCTTGAAAACTAATTTTTTTTATAGAAACTAACGGTTGCTTTATAATACACAGAGCACTTTTCCATAATTAAGTTTAAACACGTGCATCTTCCTTTTGGACTGTCTTTTGAAGATAAAAAATAATTTCAAAACACATCTTAGAGACTTCTAAAAAATTAAGTTAGATAATTACAGATCAGAAAGAAACATTTTTTTAAGTTTAGGATCGGAGAATATTTAAGCCATAAAATGAAGAAATAATAATAATAAATAAACTTAGAATTTCTTTTCTTGTATTTGGTAAGCGTTTTTTTATTGGCCTGTTGAAAAGTTTTAAAAAAATGTGTATAAAATATTATTATATTTGTATATCTAAATGTTTTTTTGATGATTGCATCTACTTTTAATTTGCTATTAAATCTTCCTACAAATGTTAGTTCATGCAGTAGGAAATTCCTTTGTTACATTTATAATAAATTTACATATAATCTTCCAAATATTTTTGATAACCAATTTTTAACGTACTTTCCACTTTTTATGTATTTTTAAAGGCATTAATAGAAGACTTATTATTACTATTTGAAATATCAATAAAAATCTGTTGTACATGGAATATAATTAGTGTGTTTATTTTTAATTTTATTACAGTTTCCATTGTTATTTTATCATAAATTAAAGTAAAGTTCATCATTATCTTGTAATAAAATACTTGATAAAAATTTCAACCAGATTTCTATATATTAAGTTGTGAAATAAAGTAAAATAAATTTACAGAATTAAAAAAAAATACACACATAGAGGGGGAAAATAGGAATTTTCTGCAAATTCTTTCTTTTAATTATATATTTTTGTACGAAAACACATAATAATAGCAGATAAATTCAAAACGTTTCAGAATCATTTCAAATGTTTTATATGAAATATTTTTATGTATTTGAAACACTTTTGATGGAAATTTAACATCGCCGTCATCCTTTTTTTATTCCCAAATTCATTATTTATTAGAAAAATAATTAGACAGAAAACTTCCCAAACAATCCTGTCTTTTATTTTATCTTCAAACTCTCAAGAATATTTACTTTATCATGAAAAACTCTAAGATTCAATATAATGGCTGCTTTTTTTAATTGCTTAAACTTAATTTAAAACGCTTAAATATGGCTGTCAAAATCAGCTAAAATATCCCTTTAATAAAAGAAGAATTGACATCAAATTCAGGAAAATCTGTTTCGAATGCCTTTCACTTTAAAAAACTAGATTTATTTATTTAATCTGCAGCATTCTGAACTCTTTCTATTGTAATGAGAAACTTTTTTAAAAAAAATTATTATGAAACTAAGCTAATTTTTCGCTTGCAACTACATACTCCTTTGAGGAATCTTAAGAGATCCACTACACCTGCTAATTAAAAGATCCTTTTAAGATTTGTAATTAAATAGCAAGTGCAAATAAAGCTTTCTTTTAAATAACGCATTTCAACTCTGAGAAAATCGATTTTTATTCTTTTACCAAATTTCTAAAAAAAGCCATCTCTTTTTATAATATTAAGAAATATTTCCGAAATTTTTGGAAAATTTGAGTACTTTTTATAAATCGAAAAAAATACGTTTGTTGTATTTAATATACTTATTCTTGTTCACCGATCAAAATGAAGTTCCTTTATTTGTCTTTGGGGATTTAAGCTATACAGAAATAAGTGCTTTATAGAACTGTGCAAATATACAACACAGGGATAAGCAAACATAAGGATTTTGGAAGATTTTATAAAAATTGAATATCTTTTCATGGATCAGATAAATTTAATAATGCAAAGAAATCAGAAAACAGTTTGTTTTATTTATTTATTTGCTGCAAGCTTTCAGATCTTTATTAAATTCAGTAATTTTAAGAAAATTTATTTATTTTAAACTAACTTTCTTTAAGTATAATTTTAGGGTCGATTTTAATTTTACGTGCATAATGTTATTCAATCGAATGAAGCCGTCAGTAAAATTCTAACTATACTAAAAATGTGGGTCTTAAAAATATGGACAGCTGAGTATTTGAAACAAAGTTTCATCAAACGCATATATTAATAATTTATCCACCACTTAAAAGATTTAAAACTCTGTTTGTTATTGAAGGTCAGATTTATTTGAAACAACTTAATTCATACAATACTTCATATAAACAAATAAAATGGCACAATTTTAAATCTCATATAAAATACAATAATTTAAAGTACACACAACTTACAAAATTAAAAATTTACGAAGCATTTAAAAAAATGCTTTAAATATGCATAGTGACTCAAATTAATGAATAGAATGAAGATCAGTAGTTGTTTGTAAAATTTTATATAAAGGTGAGGATGATGATCAACGAAAAGGACCTGGAAGAACATGAACAGCACTAAAAATAGATTATCGCTACGTAACAAAATTGTTTTCCTTCACAAATTTGACACTTAGTCTAGTTCTTGACAAGATAAAGGTAAAGGGAATCATATATAGAGGCCATAGGGCTTCCTTAACATGGAAATTACCATACTAAAGTGAGGCAATGCATAGATCTTCAGAAGATTCACCATTTAATATAGCCTACTTAAAATCAAAAACAAACTATTTACAATTCACCAAAACACACATATATATGTAACACATATGAAACAAAGATATGTTCTTGGACTTCAAAAAAATGCTAATTAAATTGTTTCACAGTTTGAATCCGTTACAAACAAGATATGAGAGAAACTTTCACTTTTGAGCAATGCAGATAGGAAAGTATCGTTAATAGATTGGGCAATCTTTTTATTCAATGTCATAACAACATTTTTATAGATGAAGGAGGGAAAAAAGGGTTTTTAGTCGGATGAATATCCATCTGCAATTAGTGGATATCCTTCCTCTATGGGTATCTCGTCAAATTTTTCAAAAGGACAAAACATTGATTTATTACTTTTTATCAACAAGAATTGACTCAACTCAACCAATACAATTGGTGGGCTATGACCAACTCATTCTATACTTTAACCCCACACAGAAACTAAAAGAAAACCTTCCATGCAGTGTTTATGTTTCTGGTAAGTAGGTTTTAATAAAAACAAGTATTTCGTCCGGAAATTGCTGTAGATCGAAATAAAATCTATGACATTAACAAAAGTTCATATTTCCTTGAGAAATTTTATAATATAATTTGAAAAAATCTGGCATGAAAAGTTAAAAAAAAAATAAATTCTATATTATACTTTTTCTTTCCATTATCAGGGAACTTGGTCTTGATTCATGGTATTTAAATCGAAATGCATTTCCAATATTCATTTTATATAAATACATGGATATATATTTAGAATATATGACTCTTATGTTCATGTGTAAAAAATTTGGGAAAGTGTAAAGTTGTTTTCGGAGAAAATTTTTTATTTGAATGAAATACTTACTTAATATTTAAAAACATCAAAACATTATTTTGGATGATTTTGGTTCCAGATATATATTGAAGGTTCTAGTTGTAACAATTCTTAAAGGAAATAAATTGATATAAATGTTTAAAAAATTCAAAAATAACAACGACATCCTGAAATATAGTTATGATATTAATTATCGTCTTTATGTTTTACAGAAAAATTATCACAGCGATTTGACAAGAAAATATAAGTTACTTTACTTTTCGCCATGTCTACTACAGGTATGTAGACAGATCATACTAAGAAAGTTTTTCAGATTAGAGGAGGAAAAAAATTCCGGATCTCTAAAAAAATGAAAATATTTTAAACAATTAAATGTTAAAAAATAATTCTTCAAAATTTGAATTTTATTTTTGTAGCCCAAATTTATCTTTTTAGATAAAGAATTGTTGGATTGCTCATTTATTTTTGAATTATGCATTTTTTTCATTCCTTTCAATTCCAATACAAATTATGATGCTTATATGAAAATTCATTCAATATTCTTTTTAAGTCCATATATATGTGAAAGTAAATAAAATTATTTGGCGATGATATTTTCTTTAAAATAAATTAACGTCTTTATACATAAAAAAATTCGCGATATTACTTATATAAATTACTTTATATAAATAATTAATATATACAGACGTCAAAGAAGTCATAGAAATTTTTATTAGAGTTGTTTTAGGACAAAACTAAGCAAAACATACTGATTATAGTTTCACAACTTATTTATGAAATTAAGAACGTTGTGGTATTGTAAATATGAGTATTGTGTAACTATTATCAAATTTATGGTTTCCATTTATAAATTAAATCATAGCAATTCATAGTAAATAATATTTTCTTTAGAAAGCAAATAAAAATAACCTCCGAATTGTATATAAAAGGGACAAGATGTGCCCTGCGTTAAAGGAACTCAATATTTTTCCTAGAACTGAAAGAATTCTAAGGAATTTGAAAGAAATCTACTAATAAAAAAACATAACTTCCTGTTGGGAATATATATTTCGTCTTCAGAGGTTTCACCGTATCTTCACTTAGTCTTTAACTTTCTAGTACATGTTTGTATGAGCTGTACTATTTGATTCGCCCTTTAAATTTCAAAAATGCGAGACAGTATGGTGCGAGACTCTCCCTAGAGTCGCTTTCTTTGTCCATAAACAGGAGTCGGAAGTTAAACTCATTTTAATGATAACACAACACAGCATATTGCATTTTAAATTCTACGCTCATGAATAATGTTTTCGAATTACGTTTTTACGAAAAGAATTGCTGACTGGAAACGAAGTCAAATTGCATCGATTCATACCATTTTTCCTCGAAAAGAATCAATATGCTCTACGAATTACCCAGCGTTACGGAAAAAAAATACTAAATAATAAGATTAAGATTATTAAGAAAATTAAGATTAGCTTTTCGCATGTGTTTTAGTAATGGCCTTAATAAAATAAACATACAGATTGTTGGCTCCATTGTTCAAAAGTAATAACAACCAATTTTTTAATAAAAGCAACGGTTCTCAGCCATTTATTGTTTCATATTCAGCTTATTCTTTACTTGCTTTAATTGTACCTACTTCCAATGAATATTGAATTTTAAGAATTCTAACAATTAAATATTGTTTTTTTTAATTTTTTTTTAAATGTGTTGGCTTATTTTAAGGAAAAACATTTACTTTCCTATCTGTAAAAGTATATCTTTTTATAAATTTATCGAATATATCTTTTTATAAATATATCAAATTTGAAACGAAATGTCTGAAGGAGTTGACTATAGGCCGGCATGTATTTTTCGATGTATATAAATGCAAAAGCTCAAAATTACATCGATTTTAATGAATGAAATTTTGATGTGGTCTTGTGACTAGAACTGTAGTTGGCTGGTTCCTGTGCTACTGATTAATCGCCAAAGATAACACGCTATAGATCGCTTTAGTTAAAAAGTCAAATTCACATCAAAGATTGATCTTTCTTAATTACTGTTGCCCATTGGCATGCGGCTAATACATAAGTGTCAGTTTCTGATTTATACTTCAAAGCACATAGCTCTCATACATGAAAATAAACATCTGTGCATTCCTGGCATTCATGGCCTTCCTCAATATCCTCAGTTTTATGGAGGAAGAAAACTTCTTTATAAAGAATATACGAGAGAGTTTCAGGGAGACCAGTAAAATTGGTGTTAGTTTAAACTATTATTATTTTTTCTTCGTTTGAATATATTTTTAACCATATCTTAATTCCTGTCTTCTCCTAAATCAGTTAAATGATACATTAAAAATCATTGAACTAATCTCTTGATTACGGTAAAAATATACGTTCAAAACATTAATTTATATATTTAATAGGAATCATGTTCATCAATTCGCATAAAAAATATTTCCTTACTTTCTTTTTTATTGGTTATTCCTCATATTCCAACAATGCCAGTAATTAATCTAGGCATTCTTCATGATGGGGTCATGCAGTAAGACATGACACCACCAAACATACTTCTATCTAGACTCTTTGTAAATCTTTTTAAGACATAGAGATGAATACAATACATCTGAACACAATTAGAGAAAGAGCAAAAGAATGAAACTCTAATGACGCTACGATATCTCTGCTGGCAAGCGAAAAAAAGAAACATCAAATAATGTGAGTCATTCATAACAAAAATCCAAGGATTATATTATTTTTCCTTCATTTAAATACAAATCTTTTATTCAGAAAGCCCCATCGACTTTCTGCAAATGATGTGGCAACTGTGCCGACATCCAATTCCAAAATATCATCAATGAACTGAATCTCTTTGCAAAGTACTTTTGAAAGAAATAAATCGGTATTAGCGAACTCCAGACGTCGAAAGGCAGCAGACATAAGACGAATGCTTCTTCAACCTGTTATCTGTTCCATTTGTCATTGGCACCATTTGAAAATGTTCAATATTCAAGGTAAATGTCGTGAAGTAAGAATTTCTTACCAAAGAGAAAATTCTTTATCAGCCTACACAAAAATATACGTATCCCTTCACTAAAGAGCTGTTGCTTGATCGACGTTTCATCAGAACTATGTCACCTGAACAGAGAAAATCTTCCGTTGCTCTGACATATTTCAGAAGTACGCTGCATTCCTAAATTACCTTCAGCCTTGTGCCTTTAAAATTCAAATATTTGCCACATTTCTGAGCCACGGAGATTTTATTTTGCACCTGAAGAGTAAAATACCAATGGTCGCATTCAGGTTCTGTTTCAGCGATGCGAGGGTTTCCATTTTTGCAAGGCATATGATCATTTCTAGATAAAAATCTTTCAGAGTAGGGGTTCGATGTATTAATGTTTTGGAAAGATATATTAAATGTGTTTCACTAAAAGAAGATACAATATAGTGTTGCACAAAATATGAACATTTTTTCGTGAAGTAAGGCTAAATTCTTGGAGTTTAAAGTATAAATACGTTGTTGGAAACTTTGATTTTGAAACGACTTTTTGGCAGTTTTATTATCTGCTGAATTTTGTAACGTTTTAATAAGATGTATTAGATGTATTATTAGGTATGGATTTATAGCTAGTAATTTTAAATATGAATAGTAAGAAACTGATAATAAGTTATTCTTTAAAGTATCTCCTAATTCTTAGAAATAAAATAAAAAAATTCCGCTTAAAACTTTATATAAAAAAATTGAAAAAAATTATTTTTCTAAACCATTGCAGTTCGAAATACTATTATACGATTTTTTATCAATCTTTATTTCTATAATCACACTATCATGAATTCTTGTCTATCATAATGATAATATCAAAAGTGTCTGTAATGATGTAATCAATAAGAATATTAGGAATGAGTCCTGCCCAAGTATATCAACCATCAGTAAAATAACGATTTTTTGACTTTTTTACATTAGAATTATGAAAGGTAATAATTTATAATTTCCTTCATAATATTAAGGCAATTTATGCCGTTTTTTAAAACAAGAGCAATTGGAATATACGTATATGTTATACAATCTAAGAAAACTTAAAGAGACATCATTTTATATAAAAAATTTTAATTAAAAATTACATTTATCTCCTGATTTTTTATAATAATTTGAAGATTTTCTTTTAGAGTTCAAAGGATTTTATATAATGTAAAAATGTATCTGAAAAAGTTATTAATTAACTAATTGCTTTTGCTTCGATGTCTAATTCATAGAATGAAATCTAATTAATTCGCTTTAATTTTAAACATAAATTAGTAATATACAATTTCAAAAAATAATTTATTTAGTATGTTGTAATATTTTTTGTAATTTGGACTTTATTTAAACATCAGACTAATTTTAGGTCTATGTATTAAATTTAAACAGATCCATTTTGGATGAAATTTACTATTTCTCCTGCCGAGTGGCTTAAAAAATGATGCGTTGTGAAACAATTTGTTCCCTAGGTTTTGGAATGACAGGAATCTTGAATCGTAATTGAACGACAGTAAAATCTCATCTTAATAGGAAAGGACTCTTTCATGGAAAAAAAAAACGTTGTTAAGAAGAAGGGGGTGATAAACAGAGAAAAAATTAAAATTCGAACGCCTTCATGATAAATTTTACTTAAGTGAAAACGGTTGCTGAATGTACCTAAAATTTGTCATTGAATCCGAAATACTTTCTATTACAATAATCACCAGAATATCAAATGTTCTTGTAGATTTTTTGCAAAATGGGCAATCTTTCTGAGAACTAAAAATATAGTAAATTCGAACTTGAAAACTCAAATATCATTTGAAATTCAAGAAAGCGTTTATCCTAAACTATGTAATAGCTCTCCATGCTCCCATTATTCATTCTTATTCCTTGTCAAACAATAAATTAACTAATTTTTAGATGGGAAAATTAAATTACTGTTGAAATTTATGATATTATTATACCAAATTAACGACTGTTTAAAGCACCATCATTTGCAACATTCCATTTTAAAGACAAATATTTTCTCACTTCATTCTAAAAGAATTCAGTAATACATTGGCATTTGAACTTGCGTTTCCAGATAAGAAACTCGATACAATCTTTTCTGGCATTATTTATTTGAAAATAGGATATCAAAAGTTCAATCATTAGCAAATGTTTTTTGGCCTTAAAAATGATTACCCAAGGAACTTCAAATGTTGTTTTTGTATTGCATGAAATATAATTTTTTATTGTATCAAACATTGTTTTTGTATTGTATGAAATATAATTTTTGTATTGTATCAAACATTGTTTTTGTATTGTATCAAATATTGTTTTTGTATTGTATCAAATATTGTTTTTGTATTGCATCAAATATTGTTTTTGTATTGTTTTGTAAATATTATTATGGTATCTATCTTTAGTCACTGATTTGACATATTTAGTTAATGTTTATTTTCTTTTCAAGGTGGATCATTTTCGAATAGTCGCTTTGTATTTATTACAGATCAAAACCTACGCATTTGTAAGTTAAAAAATTTGATATATTTCTATTATTGTACTATTTTAAAAACTTTTCATCGTTCATTTTTAATAGAATTCTCGTAATCTTCTTGTGAAGACTTTCTTCGTAGAAATTTTTAAGATTTTCGATTTTCCTTCTTGTTTTTAAAACAGTTTGTTTACTTCGTGTGTTTTTTTGGTCAACATGTCTTTCGCTTCAGATATTTATAATAATAATAAGATAATTTACCCTTGTTTATGATCTGCGACGGTGTTTTCCTTTGCTGTCAGTTTATTTTGCTTGTACATTTTTTTTTCTAAATCAAAAGCGTTTGTAAATAATCTTTAAAGGATAAGAAAATACCAAATTAAAAAAAATATTTTCAAAAAAATTTAAATATAGGTGAAAGGTTTACCAGTTATAATTAAATTAAAATTTAATAGATAAGCCAACCATCGCTCGATTGCCACTATTAAATTAACAGCTTCTAAATATTAAATAGAAAAATCATTTATTTATTTTTTAAAAATTACACTTAAGCGTCTTTTTTGAAATATTCCTTAAATTGTTAAAATTTTAAATGATATTGTTATAAGTAACAAATTAATTTTAAAATATTTCCTATTATTCTGAATACAATAATTGAACCCAACTTTATTTCACTATACTGGTGTGTCATATAACGAAAAAAGTTTTCACTTATCAGCAATCAAAATGTGACTCATTTTGCTAATTTGATTCATTCCCACTCTGCGAAAGATGTTACTTTCTTGATATTTATATTGTACTAATTGAATTGGTATTTTTTTATTGAATTGGACATAGAAGGAAATTTTATGATGATGTTATTAGCAATGAAAGCTTATCACATCAGTTCAGTGTAATTCACTAAAAATTAAAAATGACTTAAAAATTTAGGCAAACATAAATTAATACAAAAATAAACACAGAAAAGTTAAAGCGTGTTTTGAAATCTTTTTTAAATAATGAAGAGATCCAATGCTGATGAACAAATGTAGGTAATACTCCTTTTATATTCCTAAAGGAAAGCATGCCATTTTTATTAATTTGTATTTTATTTGTGCACATGTAATATAATAAGTCACTTTGTAATTACGAGCTACATTCGCTTTGACTATTATTTCAAGATAAATAAAGAGTTTCTTTATAGATTATATGACAAAATTTCGCCATAAGAAAATATTTTTCAAGATTATTTCCAAAATGCTGTTCATTATAAATGTTACATATGTTGCTAAGGTTATGAAATCGCTTGCCCTACTTGAAATAAATGCATCAATACTGCTTCTATCAATAGATAAGAGAGAAGTCACTAGCAAGTGATACTTGAATCAATTTGAGAAGTTACTCATGAGAAATGCGATTTGAAACTGAAAATCCATGCTATAAGCACGTATGATTTCAAATGACTTCGTTTCAAATTAGTTAGCAGTGCAGACAAATAGACAAATACTGTGAGCATTATAATAACATAAATTACTAACTAATAAAGGAAGAGTCGTATATTGAAAAAAGAAAATTATTTTCAAGAATGTAAATAAAATATATTATAAAATGCCTCAATAATAAGAATTATTCCGAGTCAGAATTCAATTAAATAAAATTTACTTTATTATTTTCTATAGTTCATTTTGTTAGCTTTAATTTACTGTAAGTTAATTTGTTGTGAAATGGTACGGTTTTTAAAAATCACGAAATCATGTTGCGTGTATCATTCCAGAAATTTTGACATCTTGTATTATAAAAAATCTTTTATCTGAATTTATTTCGTTAAATCAATAATAATTCTTTAAAGAGTTGCTCAGGAAAAATATTATTAAAATATATTTTTAAATCTTTTCTCCTTTTTATAGTATGTAATCGTGTCTCTTCGAACTGTGTTCATTATTTGAATGTGTTTTATTTTGATGTTTGCATTATTTGAATGTGTGAATGCGTCATGTGTATTCTGTAGAAAAGCGGGTAATTTTACTAAAACATGAGATAGTTTATAAATTTTAAATAATAAATATGTTATTCTAAATAGTTATAATGACTGAGTAAAAATGTCAAAATGTGCAAGTCATATCAATTTTTTAAAAAAATGATTGGTATTTATAATGCAAAAGAAACGATATTTTTCAAATAATAAGAAATTCAGAAACTTTCTGTGATATAAAAAGTCTACCAAATGTATACCTTCAGCGCTCTTATCCAATCTTTGTTATGAAATTCGATTGCATAAAAATAATAAATCCTAGAAGATTCGAATACTCCTAAAGCTTCGATTACCAACTGATCAATCCCTAATGTTCCGAATGCTAATTGGTACATTGAAATTCTTTTAAATGGTATGAGTTTCAGTTTAGTTTATATGATACCTAATCTGTGTCTGTTGTATTTTATCACGTTTGTGTGTTAAAGTATATGCATCTTCCACTACACATGCATAAAAAAATGAGTTATATCATAATTTGCCTAAATATAAATAATACGGGTAAAAGATTTCCTTAGCCTTTTAGTTTTATTTAGATTGTCGTTGTTACTTAAGTAGAAAAGAAAATCGAAATAAATATTCATTTCCAGGTTTTACTCGTATTATTATTAATATATAGAGTAAAACTTGAAATTTGTGATGCGTTCATGTTGCAGATTATATTCGTATTCAGCTCTTCAGAGAAACGGATTTGACATTTTTGTTTGCTTAACTTATTCGACTATTTTTCTTTATTTCTCCAGAATAAAAAAGAATGTACTATATACACTGCTTCAGATCAAAATAGCACAGGATACATAACAATATTGCCATGGTGTATTCATGTCTTCAAATTATGGTGGCTCATTCATTATCTTAAATAACAATGTGGAGTATAATGTATATTTTTTTGCTAAAATGGCATTTAATTCATTTGAATTAAAATAATATCGTTTTTTTCTCAAGCAAAATTTAAATTTTGATCTAATGACAATTTAAAATTACTCCTCATTTTTAATTTAAATTTCTTCGGAGACAAATTGTCATTTTTATACGGAGTGATTCTTGGAAAAGTCTTGACTTATTTAATTTAAAAGCCTTCTTGAAGAAGTTAAAGTGTACAATAATTTTATACATATAATTCTTCTCAAATATATAGTGATAAAAATTTACCTTCTTAAAAAATAATTTGATAAATTAAAAGCTCTAGTGCTATATTTTTTTATTAGGGGACATACAATATCTTACCAGACTCAGTTATATATTCAAAGATAATTTAAATCAAACTTCACTTCATTAATCCATTTCATAAATGATAATGTAAAATTTTTTAATGAAGCCATATCAAATATAATGTATCACTTTTAACTGGATAAAACATTTGAAGGGATATTATTTACTTACTTTCCTTCTAAAAATGTAATAGTCAACAATGTTTTTCATATTTTGAATGAAAGTAATCAAAATTATTATAGATAATTTTTGCAGAATAGACCCCATCAGCAGTATTGTAATTACTGAATGTTAATTATTTTATAATCCGTGATTGTTGATAGTAAATGGCTGGAGCATTCGAATAATTTGAGTTGTTAGTACAAACTCAGTTGTATTTTTTTGTCCTTTTATTTTAGTTTAGTGATAAGATATATTTAAAAGTAGAAATGTTGTGTATAGCTAGCATATGTTATATTAATGTAATTATCAATTTATGAAATATAATTACTGAAGGTATTCCCGGTAAAATTAGAGAACTTATTTCTTCAAATTGCCTAACATTGACAATTATTAACACGCGTTTCATTTCAAGTGGAATGCTATTAATATCCTCAAGCGATTTCCAATAATATCCTGACACTGTATTCCTTATAAGTTTATAATCTAATTCAATTTTATAATATAAAATCGGAACATCATTTAGATTTATGAGTTAAACAGAACTTCAGAAGAGAAATTTATGATATAAAATACTTGAAAATTTTATCGTATTTTCTATACAGTCTGAGAAATATAAAGAATAAGGATAAAAGTGACACATAAATTCTATTCACGTTAATAATTTTTAAGTAAATTATTTTTTAATCCTTAATATTCAAAATTTTGTTTTTACTAAGTTATAAATTATAGGAACACGACAATTACGACTTTTATCCTTAAGTTTATAGAAGAAAGGCAAACTAATTCAAAGAGGATTGAAAATCTTGTACCAAACCAATTACTTTATAACTTAATCAAAAATAAGAAATATTTTAGTTGAGCATTTGTATCGCCATAAGAAAAAAAAAATAATCTTTTAAAATTCATTTCTAATTATCTTTCATTTAAGTTATATTTAATATCACATCTGTATATTGAAAAGTTGTAAATTCACAAATATATTGTGTTTTAATTTAAGATATCTTTCTAAATTATACTGCATTCATCTTTTTGACCTTGTGAATGATAATCTTTAATAATAATCTTTTAAAATTCATTTCTAATTATCTTTCATTTAAGTTATATTCAATATCACATCTGTATATTGATAAGTTGTAAATTCACAAATATATTGTGTTTTAATTTAAGATATCTTTCTAAGTTATACTGTATTCATCTATTTGACCTTGTGAACGGTTACATACTGAAAACAATTTATTTTACTTATTTCTTAACAATTTCATGTATAATTAAAATTCTCTGTTCTTTTTTGAAAATCAAATATTTCGTGGAAAGTACAAAAATTGTAATTACAAGTGTATTAAAATTATTCTATGTTTTAAAGGCATTGTAACCCACATCCAATTCAATTAAACTTCTAACTTAGAGGGAATATACTACAATTGATAATAAATTTATGTCAGCGTAATTAGTATGGTAACAAAGCCGTAAAATGTCCCAACAATAAATAGCTTTAATATGAAATGTGCATCCGTCGAAGGACATCAACTCTTGAATTAATTGTTTTTTGAATGCGAAATGTTAATGACCTAATTTTTAGCAATCTCTTCATAAAACCTAATGATTAAAATTCCAGTGCATATATATATATATATATATATATATATATGCCCATAGTTATATTTAGAATTATGATATTCAATGTGGTGGGCTGTATTACTTTTTATTTTAAATTAGGCAAATTTTTTTATTAAGGTGCATTCATCAAACTATACGATATTCCAACTTTAGCTTAATCTGTTGTATATTATCTTTTATCAATTAAAATCGCAAAGATTATGTTTCGGTGCTTATTTTATAATATTTAACAATGACCGTATTGTAAAAATATCAGTGATTCCCACTGGAAGATGATTCGAGCTTATTGTATTTTCTTCATGTGTTGAATGCTTTTTTTTTTGGGCTTAAACATATAAGTTTACGCCTTGTCCATTTCATCCATGACAATGTAATACTGTGTATTTTAGAGTAGGGGAAATTCTTCTTTTTGGATATAGACCACATCACCATGACTGAACGATGATTATCGACATGATTTGTTGCCTTTGGCTGTTTTCTTTACCACCATCCAGCAATATCACTGGTCAAATCTCCCAGCTGACATTTTCTTAAGAGGCTTCCAACTCTAGGGGAGCCGCATGTTCAAAACCATCCCGTGTCCGTAGTCATCACTCTCTAGTCTCCTTTTTTTTAAAGCAGTTGACCCTCCTCCACAAGAGCACTGACCTTACACCTTACACCTACCATCTAATTTCATAAGGAGCAAACCACTACTTTGTGAATATATTCTCAAAATTCTCAATATTCCTTCAAATGGGCGTTCCACAACAAGATAAAGGTAAACATATTTGAACTTTCAAATAGTTGGCGAAAAGCTGTCAATTTTCAACACCATGTCTTTCAGTGATTTAAGACCTTCTGGCATCTTTAGAAAGTAGGGAAAGTACTATTGAGGAAATGCCTGGAAATCGAATAAGAAGGCATCCAATCAAGTCTTTTACTCTCCGAGTTATTCCCCTCAAGAGGATATTTCACCCATGATTACATTGGTCACAATAGGTCTTCGTAAACCTTTGATTCAGAAGCTGAAACTATCAAGCCCATTAGAGCCTAATAGATGCTTAAATACTAGAATCGCATGCATGTTAAGGAATAGGTTGAAAATGATCCTCTGATTCAGTAGTTAAATCTCTACCTGCAGTTCACGAAGTCCTCATTAGATGAATCTGTACTGGAATAACAGTTTGGATTACTTTTTATTCTCCTCGCTGACATTTTTCTCAGTTTCATTACCCTTACAATTGCTATTATCTTGATAGAATAAAATAGCTTGATTAAAAGAATGTTTATCAGAGAGCTGTCAAGAAGAATTTTTCGATTCTAAGATATGAATAATTTGGATGGAGATGTTTAATGGCATTACAGTTCCACGCCGTTTACAGTAAAATATTTCAGTGCCCAAGTCATACATTAATGAAACTGCAATTATTGCGAAGTACGATTCAAATTTATAAGCAGAAGAATCATCTTTCAATTATATTTACGTAAAATTATATTCAGCTTACTTGTGAGACTAGACATTGCATTTAACCAGTTTACTAAGATTAATTTTTCTCGAAAATTACTTCCATATTTCTTAGTTAGAGATCAGAATAATATTGCTAAAAGGGAATGCAGAATTTAAATTAACATTTCCTGCTTCTGTTTAAATACAATTGATAACAACTTTTGAAAACTTCTCAACAATACAATAATAGTTAAAGGGTCAAATGCAGCAACATAATTTTAGAAATGACTTTTACTTTAGAATTCTTCCAGGTAAAAGTTTTATGAATACAGATCTTTATGTATGAACAAGCAAAATAGCTGAACTGGCATTCCTAAATAATGTTAAGTACTTTAAATTGTATCAAATAGCTATCTCGCAATATAAGTGAATTTGCTACACATTTTGAAATTCATATGACCTAAAAATACTGACATAGAATTAAAGTTAAATTTTGTAGAAGAATAAAGTTCATAATATAGTTGGCTTGTAAATATTTAAATTCTCAGTTACTTATTTTAATCTGGTGAAATGTCCTATCGCTCTAACTCTCTTCATGTCTCTAGATGGAAAAAAAAACTGTTTAAATACTTAATAGTGCCTAAACAGTATCCTTAATTTCCTGCGTTTCTTATTGAGATATCTAGGCAGACGAATTTCTCATAATATAAATATTTCTTAGATGATATAGGTGATATGTTTATTGTAGTAAGTAGTAATATATTTTAAATATGTTTTTATCATTAGTTTATTTTTCTTAACCGTTTAATAAATTTTCTTCGTTTTCTTTTTAAGTAGTTTGAATTTTTAACATAAAAGTTTCCATAACAAAACTAATTGAATATTACATTGATTTATTATTTTCCAAATTTTTTTGTACTTATATATAATCTAAGCCATGGATAAATATAAACGCTATACAAAAGTAGATTACATTTGAGAAAATATACAGATAATAAGCAATGTAAACACTATTTTATGAACATACTACTCTTTAACGTGGTAATTGTATGGCAGCAAATATGATAAGCATGATTTTTATAATTATTTTTAATTATTACATTTTTTAGCTTAAAAGCCAATTTTTTAAAATTAGAGCAACATAGAAAATTAGAGCAATACCGAAAATAATGGATTTTTTCCTAGATAATGTCATATACTTTCATTTAATGACTAGAAACTGAAAATAACTTCTTTTTAAAACTATTAAAAACCAGTTATTGAAAATAATTTCATTTATCTTATTTGGAAACAAATATTATGAATTAATATCAATAATAATCTATTTAAGGGTCTCCAAGCAGAGAGTTCAAGAACTTCTAAGAGTTGTATGGTACTTCAAGATGTTTCAAAAATCACATATCATTGGCATCATAGTTACAAAGGAAACGCCCTCTTGCGTCATAGATGGCACAACAAACGCACAGGTGTTTTATAAATGCTAGCTCTGAAATTTCCTTTTTACAAGTGGATGTGATAGAATACGCGAATTTAGAACAAGTATATCTGACGTGTCGATGTAGTGAATTGATCCGTCAGATTGCTTGACTTATTCTCCGTGACTACATCTTCAGGGAGTAATACATCAAAGCCTGTTGACAGCACCGACGACTTTATTGCCTGAGCAGCCCGAGCTTTGTATTACCGGAGAATCTGGTGCACATTTGGAAACTTCTAGAATGACCGAAGTTTCATGCCACCAACACTTATTTTAATGTTAAATGTATTTTATGCTTGCACTTTTTTTTATGTGTTAGTGTAACGAGTTACCTTCACTTCCGAATCGTTTCAATACACCCTACTCTTCCTAGAAGTTTATAAAAATTTAATCTAGAATTGTTCTCCATCTGCAATCGTATTTATATCCAAAATTCAATGTAGTTTTATCCTGTTGGCATGAAAACAGCTCAAAAATTCAACTTCCAGAGTTTTTGGAGTTATTTCATCTACACATAGGCTGACAAACAGACTAATAAAAATAATCATAAGAAATATTTTTTACGACTCAAGGAAATACGAAACTTTGAAATGCATGGAACTCTTTAATAGATTGCTTTTATTTATTTCTAGCAATTTTAATACTCTTACAAAGCATATTTTACTTAAAACGAAACGGAAAAATAAACTAAGATTTAATAATTTTACACACATTTAACCATGGTCATGATAAAGGAGAAACCTCAATATAAATTTATTAGATTAAAATAATTTTGAAATTCTTTTAATCTCAGTGTTTCAGTAGGCAAAATTTTCAACGCATTTCATGACCATATTGGAAGGTTTGATATCTAGAAAATCAGACGCTTTTGTGTGGCTCAAATAAACTTCCCCATAAACTTTCTCCGATTTTGCATTTGTCTCATCAAAGACATCCTCAAACTTTTGGAAATATTTAATGCAGATTCCCAGCTCAACTTTCTCCGTCTTTATGATAACATATGTGGTAATACATTATGCCTTTTTTTCTGTACAGTAAAAGCAGAAACCGCATGAAGTAAATACTCAGAAGGGATCTTAAGTCAGTGTGTTTCATCCTTGAGTATAAAACATGAGTTCCAAACTCTTTGATCATGCCTCGTATTTTTAGAATGTTGGTCACATCAACCAATTCTTCAGAAATATATATATATATATATATATATATATATATATATATATATATATATATATATATATATATATGATTTGATGGATTTTCGATACATTTGGTGAATTAATTTATCAGAAACAATATGAATAATTACTTTTTATTGCCAAAAATAAGGTGAGTTTAAGTGGCAATTTCCCATTTTCTATCATAACATATCGCATTAATTCAACTAAACACCTTCATATTTGCCATATTTATCTACAACTATTTGATAGTTATTTGCCATTTGACTACCAAAGTTATAAAGTTTTCCTCTATAAAGTACAAATAATCATTTTGCACGTAAGTGCTCATTTGGTACAATCATAAATTTGATAACAACGTCTCAGTATTTCACAAAATGTCTGCCTCGACTTACGCGTCCTGGTTTGACATAAATCTCAACCTCAAGTCTATACAAACGTGTATGTGTAGGTGACAACCAGAACTCCGTTAGTAGTCTTAATTCCAGAGCTTAGAAGAAACATTTATCTTGCAAGACAATGAAGATCACCCTTACTAAGCTAAACTGTTGGAACACCCCATCAAGGGGAGGATATTGATCGAATTCTCTGCTCTCCCTTAAACCTCCGAGAATCTTGTCTGGAGGGACTT
This sequence comes from Argiope trifasciata, assembly GCA_026543055.1. Classification (NCBI taxonomy): domain Eukaryota; kingdom Metazoa; phylum Arthropoda; class Arachnida; order Araneae; family Araneidae; genus Argiope; species Argiope trifasciata. The sequence goes on along the minus strand of JAPMOQ010048006.1, from coordinate 2,838,481 downwards.
GAGGAAAACTTTACAAGAACAATGATCATTGCTGCTAAGTTAACTCACAGACATTGCCATTAATAATAGATCACTACAGTTCTTATTTTTCTAATGAAATACCAATCTGCGTTAAGAGTTCTACCTTAATGAAACTCTATTATTTTGATCAATGTCTGGATTGTTTTCGTATTAAATAATGTTTAGAAACAATTATTTAATTAAAAAATTTCAATTATTTGGAGAAATAGCAATGTCCAGCAAATTTTGTCAATACTAATACATAATGTAATGAGTGAGCTATTTTCCAGTCATAACGAATATATTATAGTTGATTCATGAAAACTGCATACTGCTCAGATGAAAATCATTTTTATATTACTGAACAATTTAAAGCGTGACATAACTGCATCTAAATTTGTATTTATCATATTATGTAATCATAAACAACAATAATTAACAATTTATGGATTGATTGGACTTTATTTCACTATTCCGTGGATATATTTGATTTATTTGAAATACATTTAGGAAGACAGAAAAAAATTATCTTCCACACCTATTTCTTAGTTGTAATCAGAAGCAATAACCAAATTATGTTTTTATAAGTCCGGAAAAAGAAAGAATGGAACTTTTTAGACTGGAACAAACGTAATTTATTTACGGAAGAGGGAGCATCGTGAAAAACGAAGTTTCCTAAACATTTAGCCACTTTAACGGAGAGTACTCTATAAAAAAGGAAAGAGGCTCTCTTAGAAAATGAGACACAAACAATTCAGTCTGAAGTGTCTGACGACGATTTTATTAAGTCACCGGAAGTTTTATCAATTACAGAAGAGTTTACACTTTTACGGGACAAATTTGAACCTTTAAAAGTATGTGTTAGGGAGAAAGAAAGATTAAATTACCCAGTTATTGGAAAAATAGCTTGTGCGAGTATACGAAGCAAGCTTTTGTGAGAGAATAATTTGCAAATGATATTATTACATTAAATATTAATGGACATTTTTAGAATTGAATTTAAATTAAAACATGTTTGAATCCGATTTCTCAATGATATAAAATTAACTAAAGGTTTTTAAAATAATATACCGCATTCATCAGCCATGATGATGATATTTCTTATTAGTCATTCATATACTTCCCTTTTTTGAAATCAAACATTTGATTTAAAAAGGCAAATGACATCAAAAGGGCTGGAGATTCAAATTGCAATCAATACTTAATAGTATTCCTCAGTTTTTATTAGATTTATAAAACAACACGATTGCACCATGCTCAAAATAAATATCCACAAAAGCTCCAAGCGGAATATTGTTACTTTACAGTCATAAAATTGAGACTAAACCTCTAGAGTTTTCCATTTGTTTTAACACAAATCATTTTCTTAATTGCGTCTATATAGTAAAATGTTTAATTTAAATGCAGTAATTTTATCTGTTTAATTTTATTTTATCTCATTAGTTTCGTTTCATCGTTCACAATTGTTTGCTGAGAATATTATGTTGAAATTGCTGAAAAGCACATAACTAAACGAGATTTTACGAACGTTATGATGACGAAACTCAATAAATTTCAAAATCGTAATAGCTTATTTTACAGCTCTGTTATTTCATCTTTTGCTGGTTTATTATAAATAAAGAGAAAATAACAAAAAAAAATTGTAATTTGCTATTTATCTCACAGAAGTAGAAAAATTAGTTTACTTAGCTAGATTTTTAAAATTTAAATGATTAATACGGAAATAATGATTCCATTTAGCTTCTAGTGATTGGAGAAGTATAGTAGACTCAATAGAGAAATGCTATGATAAATAATAAGACTTTCTAATGTATTCCATGTAATAGTACTTTCATTATGATATCCATTTCATCTTTAACTTCATTTACAGTACCAATGATATGGATGTGAATGCTCCGACTTTGATGCAAAAAGCATCTTAGTAAAATTAAGATAACAGCCTATAATATGGATATTACAGGTGGTTTGGAAAGATATTTATATCAAATTGACTTTTGCCGCTTTCTCTCACAGTTCATCAAATAATCCTCATACCACATCATTTGTTAGTTTATTTTGTTTTTATTCCATGACGCTCATTGAATAACATATCATTTTTATCACACGAGTGAAGATCTAAACAATAAATTCTCATATAGCTATTTCCCCATTATTCATAAGCCATGCTATTCTCATGAAAATGAAATACATTGTAAAGTAAATCATGTGGCAAAACTTCTTTCTTTACAGTTAAATAATTTTTTTAAAGATTCCTTCATTATTTTTAAATACTGAGAGCGTTTCTTCAAAATCTATGGATTTTTGTGTTATGCATATATATATATATATATATATATATATATATATATATATATATA
>JAPMOQ010048006.1:2780662-2830372 GCA_026543055.1 Argiope trifasciata | reverse complement strand
ACATTATATTCGAAATAACATTGTAACATTATATTCGAAATAACATTACATAATTCACTAACGGTTTACACTTACTTCTAGTAATCCTAAATAATAAAACCCTTATTTAATCTCTTATTTTGAATTAATCATAAATAATAAATTATCCTCTCTTATAAAAACGCATAGACAATTTTGATATTTTTTGCTCGTTGATTGAAAGAAACTTCTTTTTTTTTGAAAAAAATCAGTTTAAATACTTAATGTATGAATATTTGTTGGGAATCAAGAATTGATGATAGTCCTGCTCGAAAAAATTCTACTGTAAAATGGAATTTGAAATCAAACTGCATGAATTGTGTTTCGTCATACTTATATTTTAGTAAAAAGATTATATGTTGCAACTCTGCCGTAAATAAAATAAAATTTTGTCAATGAACGAGACATTATTTTAAATAAATTGAATCAGAATAAAAATGGCGTGTTGATGCTTGAGGCCTTAAAAAAATATAATCAATATTTTTCCAAAACTTTAACATTTGTTGGGTATTTTTGCAGTTTTGCGAGTATTCTGAGTGAACAATAGAATACTGTTAAAATTTAAAACAGCAATTTAACAGCAAAATTTGAATTTTTTTTTAGTTGAAAATGGTTTATATTATTTAAATAAAGCATATTTTTTATGTTATGACAATTACAATCAAGAAATGAATGAATTCACAAATTTTCTTTTTGTATAATAACAATTTCGTTATATATTAACTTTTCTAATTATTATTTTGAGCTAGAAAAACTTATTTTATGAATTGATTTTGAAGACAAAAATCGTTATATGCTGTACTATGACGTTACAAAAAAGATATTAATCTAATTTTATTTATGACACATTGATCACAAAACTTTCACAATAGCGCTAATGTAACTGAATACTGTTAATTTTGTTTACAATATTTTAAGGGATTAAAGAGCTTGAAATATGTTTATCGGTTCTAAATTTTTCATCTATCTAATAATTTTAAAACATTAATTAGTCAAATGTGTTGCCTCAGACCAGCAATTAATTACAATGCAAATGAAGCATTAATTAAAAACTTTCAAAGCCTTTCTATTGATTTTTGAAACAAGAGTGAACATTTTATTTTTCCTTAAAAATTCACTAGGAAAACAGCTTTTAATTTATTGATGCAACACATAATGTCATAAGTGTTTATAAAGAAGTATGCAAAACAATTTAAAAGTTTCGGAAAAAAATGCCTTTTTAAATATAAAATTTATTTTTGGAATAAGAAATTTTGGATAATTGGTTACCTATTTTACAACATTTATGACTGATTCGGTTTTAAAGTTTTCCTGTGTTCATTTTTCATTTATATAATAGCTTAGAATATAAAAATGTGTAGTGTGAACTTTAAGTTTCAAACTGATATGTGAAAGCTTTTTTTCTTGTTTTATTTAAACCCTTTTTTAATTTTTAAATAATTAATTTAATTTAGTTTCAGTAAAGCCTGAGTCTTGTTTTATTTTTTCAGTAGGACTGCTTCTTTTATAAGCATCGTTATATAATTGTGTATATAAACCTATTTTCAGTCCTTGACGGACTGAAACTAAGAGTACACGTGTACTTTTAATAGTTGCAACATCTCAAGTCAGAGCTTCCCAAAATCGTGGACCTTAGGCCTGTTTTAAGTCTTACCACCCTATATTGCTACTTCCATAGTTGTTATATATCAGTTTGAAGATTAAGAAATTCAAGATATATTGTTACAGAAAATTTCCATTCCATGGGTTGAAGGTGAACGTTTCAATGGGCTTAATGAAAAATAATGAAGCTTTATTCTACATTTAAACATGAATTCAGTGAATTTAAACAGCGATGAAACACACACAAGATAAGAATTGTATGAGTAAACAGAAATGTATGAGTAAATAACGGCAATATCAACACTTAGCGCTCAGAGAGGAATCGTTCAATTTTTCGTTTGAGTTCATCTCATCTTCCTTCTTTCCTTACGACCGACTGACTCACTATAAGTCTGGTTCCCAGCTTTTTATAATTTCCATGAATAGGCAAAAATGTTTCTTGAAAGACAGCTTGAAATCTCCTCCTTATGGAATTTTCACAAAGATTCTTATAATCTCTGGAATTTCGGAATTTATCGTGAAAACGTCAAATTCATTGGCATAGTCGGGGATCAATTGACTCAGCATCCATTCGACATCTGTCGAAGCTGTCTATAAAACTGCTTTCTTTCCAAAAATATTAAATGTGCTTACATATTCATAACTGATATTAACTTATTAACTCGCCAATTCTCAAATACTCTTTATTCAATTCCAAAAGATTTCCCCGACAAGTATCTTGAAAATATTTCGATTTCTTTAGATTATTTTATGCATACATGAAGTGATATGCATTATACATTCTAATTGCTTCAAGTCGACTTTTCAATCTGAGGATATTTGAAATTCCTGATGTATTGCCACAATGATTAAATGATGACGGAAACGGAATGGCATCTTTGCTGTATGTGAGGTTATTCCGGCTGAGACATCTATGAGGGTTTCTATAAATTTTATTCGATGACTACACTATGCTATTTTTGCAAATGACAGATGCTTCAAAATTATGGTATCATAATTTTCTGAAACATCAGCTTCACCTTTTGTCGTATTTTATAAATTATTTCAAAATTTTCTGGATAAAAAAATTACTATTTTCCTAGAAACCATGCAGCAAACAGAGCATTTTTATTGTTCACTGCTATTTTTTAAACACCTGTAATATTTTATAACTAGACCATGTCAATGAGAGTCAAAAGAACGTAAGGGTCCATTTCTTGTTCTCCCCCCACGCCTTATAATCATAATTGGATATTCCGACCCTCCCGAAAACACACAGAAAACACTAAATGGCTGGTCACCACGACAACATAGTCAGGAACTATGGTTGAGTCCTAAGCGTCATCATCTGCCCCGGTACAACCTCAATGGTAAGATTCACGTTCTTTAATCAATAGTTTTATTCATCCCTCATCTGCCACTTATTTCTGTAGCTCCCAGGGGGGCTAGAATGAACCAACATTCCGGTAGCTTTTCTTTCATAACTATGAAGTGTCCCAGGGGAATTTTCAATTCCTTATAAGTGCTTAATAGAATGGAATTAAAAATAAGAAGATTGAAGTATTTCTTGTGGGAAAAAAATTGCAAATTTGTTTGGTTATTGAATCAATCTTCTGAGAATTATGAAAAATTAGCTAGAATAATAATAAAAACTGTTAAATTCAACTGAATTTTCAAATTTATGAATTATAATAAAAACTGTTGAATTTATCTGCTGGAATTTATAATAACTTATTTATTTATTTGTACATGGAAGGTAGAAAATCCAACGAAGATTCATAAAAAAAGCATAGACTTTTACAAAAAAAAAGTGTGAATTTCGAAATTTAGTCAACATGCTAGTTAATTTGTTTGAAAATGACTATGGATCTCAGTTAGTAATACATTGATTAACTGTAATTCTCAACCATGTTATATCTGCAAACATAAATAATTCAATATTCATATCAAAGAATTTATCATATGTTTTTTTTTCTTTATATTTCACAGACCACTAATAGATTCCCTCGATCGCAGGACTTAGACTAACATCTTAAATTCTTATTAAGTATTCCTTTCTTAAGCTTTGTTTAATACCAAGGTAATTGACAGTCATTAAAAAATAAAGTGTATAGATAAGTACCCAATTAACGATGGAAACAGCTTTAGTCTCAACATCTCATTTGTATTCCAGACAAAGATGTCGAAAACGTCAGTTTTAAAAGTTCAATATGTGGTTAGCATGCTATTTCCCTGTTCTCCATGGATGTATTATTGAATAGCGCTTCTGTTTGACAAGACGCAACAATTAACAGCTTTGTATTTAATAATGAAAAGGGCACTCATAATTGATATTAAATGTCGATATTTTATTCCCTACTATTCGCACAACGTTTAGATAATGGGGATATCGTAAAATATGGTGTTTCATTTTTTGCGCCTATAAAAATATCATTATTCTCATTTATCTTTTGTAAACTACACTTTTTACATGTTATTCAATTACATGATGTTCTATAAAAATATAGGTGTAAATGTAGAAAGTTTAGAATCAATTTGAAATATATATACTAGGGTGAAGTTTTTATTTTAATTAATTTACAGTTTTTATTCTAGTTAGAACATAGATTTAACTCAGTATTTATTGAAATTTCTTCTTACAGTTTTTCTCTTATTTTTAGAATACATGCAGGATATAAATATATTTCGCTTTAATAAATTTTTAATGAAATTTATAATGCAACCCTTTAAAAAGTTTTTCTTCAAAAAGCAGAATCAAGTTGAAGAGTTCTTAGATTGAACTGATAGGATTTCACAACATCACTTCAAAAGAAGTCGTCGCATTTTCCTTTGCAGAAGACTGCCATTACTTCAAAGTTACAATCTTCTGTTCTATATTAACATGAATCAACTCTTCTATCTCTATTTGTTATAAATCTACATATTCTAACTCTTAGATATGTTGATTGTTGCCTTCTTTAGCACTTACAATATTCATGATATTTAATCCCAGTCTCTTTCAACTATCGTATATTTTCTTTGTTATTCCATTATGTCATAATTAACTATTTTTGTTGAAATAGGTGCTCTAAAAGCATGATTGACTCTATTATATTATATTAATATATCGATATTCAAATTGTTGCATGAATGCAGAAATAAAAAGCTTTCTTCAAACAATTTCTTGGCCGTTCTAATTTCTTTCTTCAAAAAATTTTGCATAGCCTCTAGAACAATTTTCATCCTTTAAAATGTTAAAAACTACCAAAGAAGTTGCTCGCTTTCCACGATTATAATTTATAATAATTGCATCATTTGTGAAAGAATTATTTCTTATTAAAGAATTTATTATTAACTATGCAGCTATGAATTATTTAATTTAATAATATAATAATAATATATAACGTAATATATTCTTTATGTATGTTATTATGTAATCCTTTCTTTACATAATTTAACTAAAGAATTGAAAAGAAATAAATTATAAAGAATTCCTGATAAGAAAATTTCTCCACAGAATAAACATTTTAAAGAAATGAAAGAAAGTGCCCATAAAGCTCTTAGAGCTATTGAAATCTAAAACTGTTATTGTTATTTTTGTTCTGGGAGATATATTAGAAAAGATTAAACGTTATGAGACCTATCATCTATTTGAAAAGTTGATATTTCACAAAGAGAAGCCTTTTGTAAACTCTTCAAAATTCTGTATAAATATTCATAGGAACTGGATATTTTCTTCTCTTCTATTTATTTGAAAGAAACTTCTGCTTCCATTACTTAGCTAAAAGGGTACAATAAAATCAATCTCAAAATATTTACAAAACAGTGGTGATTTATTAGATATTTATTTCAATAATTGAATAAAATTTAGTTATTAGTATAAATTATATCATTAAATGTATAGATGAAAGAAGAAAAATTGTTCCTTAATTATGTGAACAATTTTCTAAACAAATTTATTCTCCCCAATTACAAAAACGTCAATATCTATAGGCTTAAAAATAAACAACGCTATTTGGAAAATTGTGAAAATAAATGTGTTATTTATAAAGCAGAATCAAACCCTTTTTTATAATGTGTGTGGTTTATAGGCTGAAATTTTTATATATAAATACCAAAACATGTGTATTAAATAAAGACAGTGCGATACATATGAGAGGACACTTGCAATTTTTGATGTACTAGAATGGGTAGTTAATTGCTGTAAATGAGATGGAGTGTTACCTGTTCCAGACGAAACTGCTTTACAGTGCAGTTTTCTAGAAAAATAGATTTCCTTCTCTTTTCTACCTACACCTTACTTTCTAGACACAAAAGAATAAAATTTTGCTTCCTTCGTCACGTTTGAGAAAAAGGCTCTATTTACTCCCTCCAGGCTCTACGGCAAAATAGGACTCCAAATTAACATTTTCGAACATAGTGTTAATCTTGAATTAATATTGTGTTCTTGCACTTTTGAAAATCTTAGCGCAAATTGAGAAGGTTACTATTTGGTGTCTTTGTTTTAATCTGCTCCAAGTTTTTACAGGATATAAATGCTATTCCGCATTCAGTTTGGAACAAGCAAAACCGTTATAAAGAGTTTTGTCATGAATCGACCGCTTTGTAAAAAGAATGCATATGTTCTTTAAAAATTAGGAAAATAGAATTCCTTTTCAAGTAGCACATGGAAAATCTTAATAAAGAAATAATTTGTGAAGTTTAATTTGTTGAAATATTATAAAGAAGAAAAACTAGCATAAATGGATTAGATGAAATGAATGTTTTCATTATTCTCGAGTTCAATTTTCTCTTACTGTTTAACTCTGAATATCTTAAAATCTTGAATATCAACTTATTTCATTTCTAGATAAATTTAGAGATTCGATATAGGAAATCGCAGGAGAATCATTTTTCAAAAAGCATATGAAGCTATGACTTTTCGAATTTTGGAAAATAACTTAGTAACTTTAAATAACAGTAAAATTTAATAAAACCTTAAAATGAGTTCCGATTTTTCATAAACATTGGCAAGAAAATGAAAGAAAGCATTTGATACTCTATGGAAAATCAACTCTTAATTACATCACATTTACCTTTCTGAAATATATCTAACTGAAACATTTTAAAATATTTAATCTCGAAAGCAGCTCATCTACATATTTTGTAGAGTCATTCGCAACGTCAGATGTGCCCTTTACTCCATATTTGAATTTTTAGTAATAACTATATATAACATTTTAGACTATTTGCTCCCTTTTTTTTATTTTCTCTGTGACTATAGCTGTTCAATGTTTTTTAATTGTTTTTGAAATAATTAACGTAGCCCATATGAAGTGATACTATGAATGCAAAAATAATCCCATAACTACAATAAAACTTTCAAAAATATAAGATTTTGTATAGACAATTACGCATTTTTTAAACTTTGGACAGAGAATTGGCAAATCCCAAATTATTTATTTAAATTAATTTTAAGAAAAAGGAAGATTTTGTATTCATTGAAGACCACTTTTTAAATTAGTTCATGTCAGCATTTTTAATGCAAATTATTATCCAATCTCAATCAAAATAAATTTATTTGTATCGATTCATATATGTAAATGACTTTGTGAAGTAGTTTGGCTTGAAGTCTCCACAAAAATATATTTCAAAAATTGCATTAGAAAATAAAATACCATTATCAATAACAAATGAAAACAAAATATCTACAAAGAAGGTAATTATGACATTTAGTAAATCAACAGCGTATTTATATCCATTAGCAAAATAATTTTCAAATGCATTTTTTCTTAATATACATATTATAATAATTTTGATTGATTTCAGAAAGATACTTCAAATATATAGCATATTGTCTTAGACAGCAAAATCATAAAAATCTGTAATAATTTTTTTATGATTTTTAGCTTATTTACTCTTTGAAAATATAAATTAAATTCTGATTTCAATGAAATGTGATGCATTTAAAGCTGCTCATACTCCTTCAGCATGCGCTTATCACTTGGGACATCTTACAACTTGTGGAATAAACGATATTTTGCAACTTTTTATCAAATAATATAAATGTAGTCGCACAGTTATTGCTTTTGAAAAGAATAAATGCCCGCATGAATAAATTTAAACGATCTAAACTGGGAATATAGCCTTCATTACCGCATTTTGAATTACTTCACGTACATGGTAAAAATTAACGTTTCTGCTGTATATCTTCGTTTTTTTCCTTGCTTTTGAAAGAATTTATTAATTTTATTTACTTTATTGCTGAAAATGGCACTTCTAGTTTTAAAAGTAAACCATGACTCAAAAATAAATAAATCATTTCTTCCTTTATTATTCATATATTATTCATATATTATGTACTAAGAGAATAATTATTAACAAATTTTAACTGTAAAAAAAGGATCTCTACAAAATTACACTTTGCTGTAAACTATTCGTGTTTCCCAATTAATCCATAGTGCAGATATTAGTTCCCAATCGGCATTGATATATTTATTTTTCTTTCTTTTAGACAAAAGTATGGTTTTTGGAATAAAAGAATTTATTAAAGACAAATTTATTATGTAAAAATAAATCTTGAACCTTTCAGACAATTTTGGTTTGTATTAACTGCTTACTTCACTGAAGAATTGACTTGTATGCTTATGATTACAACATCGTTATTGCATTGAATAATGTTTCCCGTTTTAAAAAGATAAAATTGTTCATCTCATAAAAAATGGCTTTTAGCCTTTAAACATAGGTTATTTCTCGAAAAGTATTTTTTCTGCAAAAATAATTTAGTCGATATGTAATTTCTTATTGAAGGAAAGCTTTCAAAATATTTTTGCATATGTTCGTACAGACAGCCTTCCATATTGTGTCTGTAAATTATGGCTATAAGTTTTATGCCTATTTATTATCTATCTATATTTTCTATCTTCATACATTTATGATAATCTTCTTAAAAGTGCTTTTATTGTGTATCTTCTTACATTCTAAAGTTAGAAATGAAGTGCACGCTTATAAAAGATTGCATATACATTACATTACATCCATAGCGGAATTCCTTTTCTTGTTTTTATTTTTTTAATTTCATTTTATTACTTATAAGGCGTTGTTGTATTTTAATTAATTCTATCAGTTAGAGCATTTCCAGAAGAGACATTTGCTCATAATTTAAGGCTCTATATACTCTGTAAAAATGTTTCTACTTTCAGTTGCTTGGAAAACTTCTTAGCTTTATAAAATTTAGAGCTATTTCTCATCATAAGATTACAGTAAGATAAATTTATGAATTAAACTTTTTGAAACACTAAGAATTCTAAATATAAATAAAAGATAGTACTGAAAGTACTGATCTTTGATTTATTTCTGTAGAAATTTTTCTCTGTTGAAATTGTAGCGTCTCAGTGAAAGTAGAAAATCTACGATTTCTATGCTACTTCTGTTTCACTAGCATTTCAATAACTGTCAAATGAAATTCAAATTCTGTAGAATTAATATTTAAATTCTTTCACAAAATTTGGTTGAAAAGGCAATAATTCTATTACGATTTTCTTCTTATTGTATGTGTAAAAGTTGTGACTTCTTTGAATAAAGATGTTTTAATAAAAGTAAAGCAAGTTTTATATAAATATTAATTTTGTAAGAAACATATTTTATATATATATACTCTAAAAGTTTGAAGAAATCCATCAAGTTTACTACTGAACTCTTAGTATTCACTTTCTCAGTATTCAGTTTGATAATTAATAGTTATAATTTAAAATAACTACAATAAAATATATTAAATTCAAGTATACAAATATATTTACAAATTTATACAATAATTATAATTTATTCTGATTATTTTATAAATGAAATAAATATATATATTTTTAATTGATAATTAAATATATTAGTTTATATAGTAATTATAATTTGTAATTGAACTTGAGTTAGAAGTTTCTGTCTATGAAATGACTTTTATACTTCAACAACAAATGAATGCACAATTGCTTAGATGAAATGCGAATAACCAAAAGTATTATATTTGTCGGTTCTATTTGCAAAGAATCAATTATTTTTCATACTCAAATTAATAATTTGATATATTTTTAAATATTTTGAAATTTTGAAATATTCTTTGAAAGGGAATGTTTATTAAAACGCAGACATTAAATCTTTTGAATTAGAGTATAGATTCTGGTAAAAAAGGTTTTAGAAAAATATCTAAAATGGTTTTGAATTTTAGATGATTAAAAGAAGATATTTTTGATAACATACCCTCATATATCACATGCGAATTTAATATTTTTTTCATTTTCTTTTAATATTTCTTTTAAACATTTATCGAATGAAAGCGAATTACTATGCAAAACTCGAGAAAATTCATTTGGTAAACGAATGAAATCCTCATATATGTTTATTTTATTTTATATTCTGATGAAGAGGTTTTCTGACGTATAGCTAGACGTAACAATGAAATTTGAATTTTACCTCAATAGCCTAAAATGTGTGTTGTGGATTAAAGTTTTGCAAGTTTTCTCACATATTTTTCCATTCTTGAGAGTGCATGCCCAATTTAAACTCTTTATTTTTCAAAATATAATTCTAAATTTTAAAATGTCCATTCTAATTTTAAAATATCAGTCGATTCTGGAAACTTTGGTCATAATTTATAACAGATCCGAAAGTGAAAATGCACCCAAGAATAGATATCAACCAGAAAACTCTGGAATAGTCTGCTTCTAGCAAATATGTAAAGTAATATATAAGCTCTCATGCAAGTCATAAAACAATAAGAAATTTAGAAAACTTAAACATGTAATTTTTTTTAATGTAATGATGCATTTTAGATTTGGAACTCCGTAATATTACAAGCATCTAAGGAAACACTCTTAAATTATGTTTCTATAATGAAATATTTTTGTCTTTTCGCTCACATGACGATTATATTTCTAATATAAAATCCTTTTTATATATTTCTCATTCTTACATAAAATTAAAATACATTTTCTCAAGTTATTTAGAATTATAGAGAAAATAATCATTCAACAAATATTGATCCGTAATATTTTCTTCTTTTTGAAGTAATAAAATCGAAGACATTTATTTAATTAGAGATTAATTAGGTCATCTTAATTAACAACTACTATCCATAAGAAAGTATAGGGAAATATCACTAGAAATAAAATTACATTAATAGATCATATCCAACATCCAGTAATCCTACGTCATGCGTTGATAAATGCCTTCTACTTGAATAGCATTAAAATTATGTTGAAAGGCAATTAATATAATCTAATTTCAACTAATCAGAATGATTAATAATCGAATATAATTGAATAAAAATTAATACAACGCGAAAGTGACGAAGAAAAATTTAAAATACGCAGATGGAAATATATGAACACTTAATGTAATATTATTTTTGCCCTTCCTTAATTGTTCATAAAAATAAATTTTCTCTAAGCAATTGATTCTATTCAAAATGCCGAAAACTAAAAGATTTAAACATTTCAGGCATAATTCTCCATTTTTATAAAACTTTAAAAAGTTACATATATCTGATTAAGCACGTTTGATTTATTCGAAATCTTTTTTTAAATTTTTAATGGATGTATCAATCAAATACAGAAATAATAATATTTTAATATTTTAAATTCAGCAAATTCTAAATAAGACCACAAAAAATTTAGTTGTAATTTTATAAGTCAGTAAAATACTGAAATACCTGAATTTTTTAAAAAAATCCTCATACAAAACAAGTTTAGCTACCTTTGAAAATCGCAATGAGCTCCATCCAAACACGTGTTTAATCTCTAATCACACACAAAAAATTATTGTAATTTTAAAAGTCAGAAAAGTATCGAAATACTTGAATTTTTTTAAAAAATTCCTCATACAAATCATGTTTAGCTATCTTTGAAAATCGCAATAAGCTCCATCCAAACACGTGTTTAGTCTCTAATCAACAACGTAGTGACAGAATTAAATGAAACATAATCTGACTATAATTTTTTCTTATTTCGAAAAAGAAAGACTAGTTAATCTCATTAAAAAGGAATTGGTTTTCTGAATATAAAAAAAGAAGAAGAAATGTGTTTCAATTTCGAATAAATGATCAAATTTTTTGTAAAACGTGCGCGCACACACAAGAAAAGAATGTTTATTTTTCTCACCTGGATTCAGTTTGGAAATAAATTCAAACTTCGCAAGAGTGAAGACAACTTGAAAGTAGCAGCTGACGAGGCGTCCAGCAAGTGGCCGATGATTTTCTGAGAGCGCCGACGGAATGGAACTCCGTTAAAAGTCTTCCTGTCTGTTCTGTTTCATGCCAGAAGTTGGAACTCTTTTTCCGAATGGTGCGCCGATCACACGACAAGCGATTCGCTCCCAGAATTCCCGCTAGGCGGTCTCCAATGTTGTGAAGCGGATGTTCTGCGCGCGTTTCGTTTGGATGCATCTTCTCAACCACAGGCAAAGGGAGGAGAAAATTCGCTTCACACGCATTTCCAAGAGGAGGAGACTGAGAGAAAAAAAACTGCCATTGCGAAGCGGCAAAAGCATTCCTTGCTCATTTTCGTTCACCACCTTTCGAAACGGATTCAAACGAGCTCTTAAAACACTCATGGCATTCGAAATATGGGAAGTTTTTGAAAATATCGATGTTTTGCTTAGTTTTCGGTTTCTACCCAAAGCAATTTGCGAAACAGATATAAATTCAAATATTAAAGATAAAATCTTCTTTTTCGAATGACTCAATGTTTTTCATTGATTCAAATATTTAAATTTAAAAAATATACATTTTGAACATAAATTTCAAAGAAATATTTTAGAATAAGTATTACTTAAATAAAGCAAAATGGTTTAAAATTAATTACAATATTATTTAAAGCAAACAAGATAATGAACAGAATTTTAAAATATTATAAACTATAGTAATCCATCAAGATTTCTTTTATAATCTAACTGTAATGATTAATGTTTCGATTATCAAATATTGTATAAAATCATTGAAAAATTTTAATTGATCTATTTTATAAAATCTATTATCTCTGATTATAAACCAGTTTGTGGAATTATATTAATTTCATTCCAATAATAGGTGATATGTTTTTTTGCATTTACCGAATTTCGATGATTGTTATTTTTTCTTTCGGTCACAGGTTGGGAAAAAAATATATCTATTTTACTCACATCTCTACAAAGCGGGTACTAAAAACCTTAGCGTTTAAAAAGAGCAACTACAGTTCTCTCTTAGGGAGATTTCTGCATTTTTAAATTACCCCAAAAGAGCTCTTAAGATCTAAAATACTCATTAGTAGACCTTAAAAAGTAAGGAGCTCTCTTGTTTATCGGTCATTTAACTTGTGCTGACTTTACGATTTTTAAAGAAGAAAGTTACCGAATTGAAACTGTATCAAAAGAAAATTTAAATTAGATAGTCTTGTTCTATTTAACATTTAACCTTGCGTTTAATTCATTAGCTCTAAATTGAAAAATTGATATACTTAGTAAGCGTGATTCACAAATAATCCTCAAGTATAAAGAAATGTTATTAGCAAAGAGGGAAAATTTATCTTACTTTCACTGAAATTGAGCTTTTTTAAAATCGAAATTTTTGAAATAAAAATAAACTTTCATTGAAATCGAATTAAATGAAAACTTATATCAGAGAGGTTCATTCCATTTAATATTTAACATCTCGTTTAATTAATTTGTTCTTAATAACATGAGAGTTTATTTTCACCCATAAAGAATAAACTTTGCAAGCACTCATCAACAGCGCTCAAAAAATTGAGATTGGCAAACAGGGTCAATTCATTTTCCTATTTTCACTTGTCTACTTTTTTTGCCTTTTTAAAAGATCCCAAATGAGCTCTTAAAATACTCCTAAAAATAAAAAATTCTTTCTTTAAGGATAAAAGAGATTTTTAATAGCATTAAACGGTTGTAAGCGTTTTGGCCTGGATAAAAAAAGAAATTTAAAAGAGAAATCCTATGAAAGAAAAATGAAAAAAAATCAATCCAGTTATCTTTTCCAACACAGTTTATATAATTTATTAGCATTAATAAGTAAATTCACAAACCAGAATTTTAAACATTAAGTGCATTAATATCTCAATAAGATGCATCATCGTTTTCTTACATATATGTTATGAAAAATGATATATTGCATTTATACAAATATTTTTCAGTTTTCAATGGCCTTGCATTTTTTTCTAAATAAACGTCTAATTTTATCTTAGAAAAAAGAATCTTAGCAATTTGTACAATTTTTTCATGATTACAGATAAAAACAGATTTTTCTCTTCTCGCTCATCACAAGAAAAAAGAGGATTGTCAGGAAAGAGAGATTGTTTATTTGATTCAAGACCCCGATTATTTTTCTTTTTGATAAAATAGGCTCGAAGGGAATTTTAAGAAAAAGTACATTTAACAATGGCTCTTAATAAATGTGAAATATTTCTAAGTTTCAGTTTTTATTTTTAGCTTAACAGTAAAAGAAAGGGGAAACGAATGAGAAAAGATTATAAAAGAGCATGAAATTACTACCTCTTGTATTATCCAAAATTCATAATTCATCTCCTTAGCCAACAATCCAATCTTACAATAAACACAGTAATAGATAAATTAAGGGTTTTTGTGGTGATTTTATTATTAATAAAGGAAAGGAAATTATTAATAATATATTTGTTTCATTTCGCAAATGTTGAGAACAAAATTCTTTCGTACTAAGAAGTGAAGATATCCCAAAATTTCTTTGGAAAGAATGAAAGCGTTTCTCTCGATCTCTCCTTCGTTCCATCACCGTTCAAAATTGACCTAAATGAGCTCTTAAGGCTTAAAGTATCCGCTAATGGACCCTAAAATGTTAGAACTTTTTCTACGTTTTCTTTTACATCTCTGAACTTTTTACAAACTTTTTTATAATAAGAAAAAGCACAAAATAAAGGGCCTGTTTAAGAAAGAATTTAATAAAATTATTTTCCCACTTAACACCTTGCGACCCTCTGAAACACTCTGAAAGCATATTAATTATAGTTCAGATAGTTCAAAATTTACAGAGTATTGCAATAATCCCGAGTTCAAAAAAGTAAAAAATGTTAACATACTAAACTGATATTACACAGTGATTTACATTTGTATGAAAGTCCTTTTAGGTCTTTATTAAAAAAATATTTTGAGTTAGTCTTTGGATCATAAAATAATTTACTTACTGCTGTTTGAATATTGTAAAATAATTTTTTAAATAAATTTTAATTGAAAATATGTTTTGTTGCAAATTTAAGTTTAGTAATATTACTGTTTGATTATTTTTCTTCATTTTCTTTTATCCCTTCATACATATTAAATAAATTTTGCAATAAATTTTGATAAATAAAAAAATCATATTTCAAAATTCCAATGTATTTGGGGAGATTATCTCTTGTTCTTTAAAATCAGCTTCAATTCCTTTTCTTTGCCGAAATTATTCAAAACAAAAAATTTCATATAAAAAATCAAGTAACAGAATTTTCCTAAAAGTATCAATTACGTAGCATCAGGCCACAATAATTACAGGAATAAGATAATGCTCTTAATCATTGTAAAACTGGTAACAATTTAAACAATGTAAAACAAGTTAAAGTATTTGCTCTAATGAAATGCCTTCTAGAATATTAGCACATAGATCAAATAGAAATAATAAACGAAATAGGAGTGATATTGATATATTAGCATGATTTGTGGCAAATGAGGAAATAGTGTTAAAAGAAAATGATTTCTTAACTCAATTTTCCATTTCCACTTGGTGCACATGAAATAAAAAAGGCTATTTAATTTTGGAACCAGTTTTATACCTTCCTAGGCCTTAATGTCACATTATATACAATACGAAATTATTCTTCAGATGACATACATTGTTATCCATATGATTTGTATATGACCCTATGTAAATTAAGACTATTTATTATATTATAATTTATTCTATTTTTTTCTCAATAATGTTATGCAAAAACAAGAAGTTAAAATTAAATTATAATAATTTAATTTTAAATTATAATAATACTTAATTTCATGTTGTTACTTATGACACTTTACAAGCCTGCTGACAGATACTGTGAGCTAATACTTAATTTTGTGTTGTTATTTATGTCACTTTACAAGCCCACTGAAGATACTGTCAGCGAATACTTAATTTACATAGGTCGAGAGAGAATTTTGAGGTATTATCATTCTGTGAATGTGGTATATTATTGTCAATCTATGAAAATGAAGAACCAACACACATATATATAATGACTCAAAGGAATTTAAAAAATCATTATAATCTTTTAAGATAAATTTTCAGATATTTATAACAGATTTCTATTACACTCATGGAAAATATTTCCATCTTCTTTATAAAAAAAAGTGATTAATTTTGTAATTTTTACCTGTTATTTGACATCTATAAACTTTTCTTTTTTCTTGCTATGAAAGTTAAAACTACTTTGAAGGATATTTAGGTAATGAATATTTTATTTAAATGATGTATCTTTGGTATTTAGTCCGAATAACAAAAATCAAATCAAATGTAAATATAATTCGGTTTTCAATAAAAATTCACAAATATTTGAAACTTTATATTACATTAAAGCTTGTATATAAATTCAGTAGCAAGAATAATAAATTATATTATGGGTAAAATATAATTCATTTCTTGAGTTACGTATTTCTTGAGTTAATGTACCTGATTAATTATTTTTTAAAATGAGAAAATACCCAGTAAATATTAGCATTCTTTTTTCTTACATAAATTATAAACTGCTTAGCTTGTAATTTATATTTTGGTAACGCAAAAGTTTGTATAAAATATGTTATTAAATTATTTTTTATTCACTTTTAAATACTATGGGTTGAAAAGAATAGTTGAAAAAGCTGATAAGAATTCAGAAGTTGTACTTTGTCATGAATTATCTTTGATAGGGGTATAAAAATTATCTTAATGTCAGTCAGATGAATATATCTGTTGAAATTGGATTATGTAACAAATAATAAAAATTTTTCTGATTTGTTAAGTCTAATAATGAAAAAATAGTAATATTCTAACAAATTAAGTATGCCAATGCTATGATTAAATATACCATCATATAGTCATGATTTCCATAGCTTTTTGTTACAATTTGAATAATAGTATTTTTGTTGTAGTATTTAAATAATATTATTTTTGCTTTAGTATACAGATAATATTATTTTTGTGTTAGTATTTAAATGATACTATTTTTGTTTTAGTATTTAAATCTATGATGAAATTTTTAGTCACATTACGTTTCCAGTTATTAAGAAGCAAACGGCAGTGACTCTCTCTATATAACATTTAAAAACACGATTGGAATGATACCCAAGTTCCCAGGAGAGAACGTAATATATAATGCAATTAAGAATTTTGTCTTTCCTACCGTCTGTTGAATTATCTTCATACATTTGCTAAGAGCTATGCTTGGAAGGTACTTTAGGGGCTTTCCTCATTGCTGGCCATACCTCAACAACCTGGAATCTTTTATACCTTATAATGTTCATATGGGAGTTCCCAATGTTTCAGTGCTCAAAGGTTTGCTTTCATATTGTATTCATACCTATGTAAGAGGAGTTTAGTCATTGAGGACTGAATGAGTCAGACTAGCAAAGAGAGATTGGTAAATTAGAGTTTAAATGTGTTTAATTCTCAGATGTTCATTTCAAAGTTTCTTAATGTCTTTCAGTGTATGTTCAGTAAGCGCTGATTCAACAGCATATCAATTGAACTTACCTAATCCTGTACATGGCTGTTATAAAATTATTTAAACAAATGTATTTAGGTAAGTAAAAAAAAAAGAATTTTCATTAAAGATTATTCTTCTTCCTGTGACTACTGAAGAATGAATTGAAGGAGTAAGATTTTAACTAAGATAAATTTGAATGTGTAATCCATTTTGTTAATTTTTATATTAGTTATTGTCTCGCAGTAATAAGTTCGACGATACTTCTGTACCTGAATCCGCAAAGTTAAAAATATCTCAAGACAATATTCAATAAAACAAAATGCCTATTCAGGTAAATAAATCCTGACTTAATCAATGAAGAAATCCTAAATATCTTTTTACATTATCTAATTATTGCACTTATTCCATTTTCAAAAGTAATTATCATTACCAAGTTTCTTTGTATAAAATTATTAACATTTTTTAACTCTTCTGTTTTATCCAATCTTTGTTGTCTCCTGTTGATTTTTTTCCATGTTCAATACTCATCCAGAGTTTTTAAAGAATATTAATTTCACATAACATAAAAAAGGACAATTACTTTTAAAAATATAAATTCATGAAATGTTATTATTATGAACTTTTAGCATAATCATTAAATTGAGGCTTTTCTTTTTATTGAATTTCTTTAAAGGAAAATAAGAAAATTAAATTAAATGTTCCTTTGAATTTCTATTCCACATGAGGAACTATCCGAATGCAATTAAATATAGTTTTTTGAAAAGCTACACTATTTGAATTCTAACTTGCGATATTGTATTTAAAATTATAGTCCATTTATTAATTTTATGAGTGATTAATTAAGAGTATTTCATGGAAATTTTACCATCACAGCATTTTTAAAAAATGAAGGCAAATTCCCATTTACAGAACATCCATAGCTAAAAATATTTTATATTAGCAACTATAAAGGTGATTGCCAATTTATAATTTTTTACCATATTTATATCTGAATCTAGACTTAGGATAAAATTAAATGTTAGCATATGATTTTCTGCAAATATTATTCATATAAATCATATAATTTTGCATTTTTTCACTAACTTAGTTTTTTAAAAATTTATTATAGCTTTTAAATTGATTAAATAAGTACCAAACAACTCTCGAAATCTTCTCTCAACTGATTGATCGAATCCCTAAGAAATTTCCATACACATGGCGGCTAAACATGATTAAATGTTATTTGATCTAATTCATTTCTCGTTGATAAAAGATATTAAATAATGTGTTTCATTTTAACAATCTAGGGCGTCAGAAGTTTTTATTTAAATTATCAAAAATAAAGAAATTTCATGATGGAATGTCACTTTATTAAATTACTCACTAAGAAATTAGGATGCTTAGTGTTAAGTAGAAGAATTTGTTGATGAAATGATGGGTAATTATGATAGATGATTATTTATATTACAGAGAGTTTTATTTTTTCTATTAATCTACCTGTGTACACATTACCATAATTAAGATTGATTGTCTCTGTAGTATGAAAGATATTTTTGATTATCAGGCATTTTCATATCAAACTGCAACTCGCAACTAGCATGCAATTTCTTCGTGTCTGTGGATTTCTGTGAAAGAAGAAATATCCTGAAGGCGTGTGTGGTTTTTTCTGCCTTTATTACAACGAGTTGTTTTGTCTCGTTGATAATCACATATTCCACAGTCAAAGTGCATATTGATCTGGTTGTGTTCAGTTTCAGCATTTTTTTATCTTTTGGCTCTGTTTTTTGTATGGCATTTTAGAATATACTGATTATCTTTATAACAAATGTTTACGATATTTATAATATCACTCCATCTTATCCATTCATTCAAATCTGAATTTATGACATAAAATATGATATTTTCCCCATATTTCTAGAAAAAAAAATAACTTGGTCATTTATTTGAAAAAGAAATTTCGTGAAGGAATTAACTTATATTAGTTTACACTAATTTTTATTTGGAAATAATGCTCATAGTCCAATATTTTTTATATATTTTATTTTCAAAATTAATACACTGATGGGAAAAAAATCCAAACACCAAGAAAAAATTACTGTACAGTAATAAAATTTTAGGAATACATTTGTCTATTTAATTGATTAAAGTTTCAAGATCACATGTAGAGCCATTGGCGAGAAGAGCCATTTCAAATGTGAAATGTTGTTGCATTAGTAACCGGTGTAACCGCCAGAATTTTGAATACAAGCATGCAAACGTGCATGCATTGTGTCGTACAGGTGTCGGATATCAATTTGTGGGATGGAGTTCCATGACTTTTACACTTGGGCGGTCAATGCAGGAACGGTGAATGCTGGTTGTGGATGACGCTGGAGTTGTCGTCCAATGATGTCCCATACGTGATCGATTGAAGAAAGATCTGGTGATCTAGCAGGCCAAGGCAACATGTCAACACTCTGTAGAGCATGTTAGGTTACAACAGCGGTATGAGGGCGAGCGTTATCCTGTTGGAAAACACCCCCTTGAATGATGTTCATGAATGGCAGCACATCAGGTTGTATCACCCAAATTTGCAGTCAGGGTGCGTGTGATAACCACGAGAGTGCTCCTGCTGTCATACGAAATTGCTCCCCAAACCATAACTCCAGAGGTAGGCCCTGTGTGTTTAGGCCGCAGACAGGTCACTAGCAGTCGTTCACCTGGCCTCCTTCTAACCAACAAACGGCTATCACTGCGACCAAGGCAGAACCGGCTTTCATCAGAAATCACCACAGATATCCACTCCGTCCTCCAATGAGTTCTAGCTTGGCACCACTCACGTCGCTAAAGGCACTGGTTTGCAGTCAGTGGAATGCACTGTACAGGGCGTCTGGCACGGAGCTGTCCTTGAAGTAACCGATTTGTAACAGTTCGTTGTGTCACTGTGGTGCCAACTGCAGCTCGAATTTCAGCTGCAAACGCATTACGATTAGCCACAGCCATACGCCGAATACGACGGTCTTCCCTCTCAGTAGTACCACCTGGCCGCCCGGAACCTGGTCTTCTTGAGGCAATACCTTTCCTTGACCACTGCCGCCAATACTCATGCACAGTGGATACATTCCTGCCAAGTCTTTCAGCAATATCGCGGAAAGAAAACCCACCTTCTCATAGCCCTACAACACGACCTCGTTCAAACTCAGTGAGCTGTTGATAATGGCTTCTTCGTCTTCTCAGAGGCATCCTTGACTAACATTAACCCACTACTTCAAATCTCAACTGTAAATAACGATCACGAACCTTACATCACTTATTTAAAGCAAACCTCATTTGTATGTTCATATTGTCGCTACTAGCGCCACACTTACGCACGTAGCTCGAAATTTGAATAGACGTCATCTTTCAGGTGTATAAACACACCTACCAAATTTCGTTTATCTAGCACAGCTCCTTCCTAGTGTTGGGATTTTTTTCCATCAGTGTAGCTGTAGACATTATTTGAAAACATCAAAAGATATTGTTTCTGAACCTAATTTAAATTTTGTCAAACAAAAAGCAGTTGATTTCGAAATTTTGAAAGTACTTCTCTTCATTTAAGAACTCCTGGATAAAAATATTCATAGTTCATTTTTACTTTTTTATGTAGCCCACTCAAAAACTATAAACGTTATGATAAAATCCGAATTTAGGAATTTTTTTATTCAAATATTGAGAAATGAAACTATGAGAAAAAGGATAAAAAATACACAATTTTTTTTCTAGCTGTTTAAATATAGTTTCACATTTTTGTAATTTTTGATCATCCTTAAACATTGAAAATAGGGAATTCATTTAATATTGATTCCAACTGTTGGAAAGCGATATTACTGAAATGAGCCTTGACACCAAGAAACATTTGCTTCAATGTCTGCGAAAATTTCTAAGCTTCATTATTATTGAACATACACCGAATGGAAAAAAGTTTTTAAATGTTCTTCATGCTTAAAAAAATCAAATTTTTATCAATTAAGCTATATTAAAAACTACTTTCAATTCAATTTTTTTATATATTTTTTATCAAAATATTTATTTCAATTCTAGAATGCACTTGTTAAAATTAGTGGTATATAAATTAGTTTCTTTGAACAAAAATGATTAAAAATGAGTAAATGAGTATCTTTCTGAAATTATTATTTTCTGCTTCGCTATTGTTATGAATTTTCAATCAAACCTTATATAAACTAAATTTTTTGTTGTTCGAATGAAATGTGACGGACTTTGAGCATTTGTTGGTAATGGGATTTCATAAAATAAAAAGATGGAAAATATTTGTTTAAAGTTTATTAAAAGTTTATTTTACATAAATTTATTACAATAAAAGCACTTTATATCAAAGTAAATCAGCACAAATTTTTTTTGCATGTTTCTCTACAACAACATTAATCATAAAGTAGAAGTTTTAATGCAAATGTAATTAACACAATTAATCCAATTTCTTATCATAATTTTATAAAATGTGCCAATAATTAAAAACATTTTGTAAAAATTGGGATAGCTTTTCCATTTTGTTATTCTTTATATCTTTCTAATTCATGTTAATATTAATTAATTCGATTTTCCTTTTAAGAAATATTTGTAATGCAACACAAATAATAAAGAATTTGAATATATCATAAGTAAATTATTTTGATATGGTAAAATAAACATATTTATCGATATAAAAAGTGTTCACTTAAAAGAGTATAAATAAAACCTAATCTACAAAAAAAAAAAAACGTTGTAAAATTAAGTTTTTGGCAAAGAATATACCAATTATCATTTTCTATTATTTTTTGAAGTTTTAATATTTATTTAGCGTTAATCTACAAATGTGACAGATGAAAATTTGTTACTATTTCGTTTGCAACACACACTTTCTTTTTTTATTCTAAGAAAATGTTCGCAACTCAAACTATAGAAATAAAAGGCTTTTTTCACTGAATTTGGGGAATTTCTAAGCCAGTAAAAATAAGAATAAGCTATGGAACATTAAAATAATAAAAACGATTAAGTTCTGGTTCAATATAGAATGATAAAAACTAAGACACACACAACCATCAAAACAGCAAATGTACAATAAGGAAGCCTTTGCTGTTTCAGAAAATTATATTTCTGCAATTCATAGTAGAAAATGAAGTGGCTCAGCATATTCTAATAGCTTAAACATAATGGCTGTGTCTATTTTAAGTTTTTATTTAAAAAGGCTTCAAGGATTATTTTAAACATAAAATTAAATCTATGCTTTTATATTTTTCTCAAATTTCTTACTGTGCCGAATCTCCTTGATTCGTAATTTTAATATTTTTTTAAAGTTTAGTAGAAGCTTTTATTGAAGGATTTTATATTTTTGATTTTAAAATCAGGTAAGGAACAGGACACTTAGTTCGGTAATTTGATCTTTAATTTATCTTGTCTCTACAACTCGATGACTTTAAATTCTTAACAAATATCGTATTCACAACATCTGAAAGCATAGGGGTTTGTAAATGTTCTTAAGCAAATAAGCATTAAGTTCTTAAGCATTTTAAAATATTGTTCTTAAGCATTCTTCAAATTAAAAATACAAGTTCTTTTCAAATTCATAGAAAGCTGGCAGAAAATAACAATTTCATATAAAAAATATTAGCAACAGTAAAGCAAAGCATTACCAGAAACGAAAACTTACTTTAGATTTAGTGGATGGTTTAACTTTCTCTATAGTAAGTTTTATCAAAAGAAAATTATTAAGGTGGTCAAGTAACCTCAAGATTTATTACCAACAGATCAAACAAGTTCGTAAAAAAGAAACTAAAAATAATTATTTAAAAAAGTAGTTTCATGTTTCAGATTTTTTTAAAAAGGCTTAGGAACGTTTAAATCTTCCAAAAAAATATTTTAACATTCTTTTCTGGTTTCAAATATTAGAACTTTCAATTCGTTTTAAATTTCATCCCTATTCAAAAAGGGAGTTCTTATATCATTGCGAATGCAAAATTAATTTGGAAAAAACCTGTACGTATTTCATTATTAGTGTGAAATCGACATTTATGAAATACTTTTCCCCCCTAGGCTACAGATTGTTTACAAATAGTAGTTGGTCGCAATTGTTTAAAAAATAATATAGAAAAGATTTTCTTCTTCTGAATTTGAACAAATAGAGGCCATCTCCTTATTAGATTGTTGACTTGAGTGAAGTTATTACTTAAAGTTCACACTCTTGAGTCAATTTAGAGAAAAATATCACTTTTTTTGCAATTACTCTTTTTTCGGAAAGCGGAAGTCAAGCTTTCTAAGAACTACATTCATATGTCCTTTTCTTTGATAGTCAAATGACGAAATTTGTATTTTATTTATAAACGAACTCAATATTTTTTAATATATTAAATAAATTTAAAAATTAAAACAATAATACACATGAAATGCAACCTGCTCAGCAGAAATTAAATTAATTATACTGCGCTAATTCATACAAAATTTTAAAAAAAGGATTGAAATTTAAGGTTAAAAGCATGTAAAAGAAAATTCAAAAATTCAAAATATTATGTGTGAACTGTCATCAACAAATTATCGATAATGCTGAAATTATTTTGGAAGACTGACTTATGAGATTAAAGATATAAATACGAAGTCATCAGCGTCAAAATTCATCCTCAAATGATTATACCACACATTTCATAGATTGTATGACTTAAAGAAAAATATATCTAAAATAAGGTTTACACAAAAATTATGAAAAAATAATTTTAAAAAATAATATAGAGGAATTTTTTATATATATTACGAAAAATCTCGAATGATAAATCAATTAGATAAGTAGTGTGTTACATTGCATGTTAAATGGATTTTACATCATGTACTTTAAACAAAAAGTCAAAGTCTGTGTAGAAAAAAAAATAATGTCGATCAATTCCATAAAAATTTTGATAAAAAATTGTATTGGAAGATTTTTTAAGTATGCGCATTAAACAAATCCTTAATATCCGTAGCAGTAAGAGTGTCATGTTTTTTTTCTTTGAAATAATTTTAATGTTTCATTATAAGACTTAAATAATAAATTGTTGCTTGAATTCTGTTGCATATTTGGCAACTGAAAAATTTTTGACATGCTGTGAAACTTCTCTAAATAACCACTACTAGATAACTTATCTCTCACAGCGAGCACAACCTCAGTAAAGAAATTTCGTCTAGAAGTTATAAAATTAAAATAAATTCTAGTTACAATCAGCCGAAAACCTTTGAACTGCATGGGTGGCAACTCGTCATTATTCCTTTCTCATCTGGGAGAGGAAATGAATTTCGCCCCCTGCTGAAGTAGATATTGAAATAACGGTTGCTATGAAATGCAGAGATAGAAGTTACTTATTCTTAATCACAACCTTTTGATTTCTATCTTTTTTTCAGATTCAAGAAGTATAGAAGTGATCAAGATCAAACGTAAATCAGTGTTTCATCAGTATGATGTAAAAAAATTTAAAAAATGTTCTTCAAATTATTCAATTAACAGAAAATGATAAAAAATATTAAATGATAAATTATTATGCCAACTTATTAAAGGGATGGCGAACAAGTGGTACACAAGCCACCGATGGCATGCGACATAGCATTTTGGACATGCCGCCTATCAAATCGGTTTGCAAAACGTCTTGAATGGGACTTTATTTAATAAACTGATCTTGGCCGATTCGACTGATTTGAAATTGAAGAATCTGAAAAGCAACTGATTCCTTAGTTCAAAATGAATTCAAAAATTTATTGAAACAAGGAAAAAGTTGGAATTGATTCAAACAGACACGTTTACAAGAAACCTATGTAAATATGCCAGTAACAAAATTTTGGAAACACGGAATTCGATTAAAACATTTAACCGTTTGAAGAAGCTGACCCATGCATTTTCAGAGATGAATAATATTAAAGACTCGCTTAGAAACCGTTTGGCAGATAACTCCAATTCAACATGCATTCTAAACATCTTACAATCCTAATATAAGTTATTTGTCCTCTAATCTGAAGCAACAGAAGTCATACTAATGTTACTATAGTTTGAATTACGCTCATAATTAAAAAAATTACTAATATACAGTGCAAAATGTATTTTTTCTTTGTAAATAAAGAGTTTTGAGTTGTTAGTATTTAGTTTTATTATCTCCACAATAATCACAGGCCAAAATTATTTGATGGCAAAACTATACTTCATTAGGCATTTATTTAGAAAAAATGACACGTTGATCCATAAATGTTCGCCCGCTTGGCCTATTACTTTAAAAAAAAACTAACGATGTTGTACATTCCATTACGAGCATAGTCACTGTGTATTGATTTACGTTTCCAACTAAAATATTAAATTTTAAAAAGAACAACCACTTGGGGGGGGGGGGGAAACCGAATGATTCAAAACCTCTTTTTCTCCTTTCAAAAATAACTTTAAGTATTGTAGATTTATTTTAGACAAGTCTAAAACTTCTTTGTGGTATCAATAATAAATTTCACTTAGTTTAATAGATATTTTACCTCACAAAAATGAAATACCTTCAGTAACAAAGCGAATGAACGAGTGAGCTTCAAATGGAGGATGGTTGAGACAGAGAAGTTTCTTTGTATATGGCAGAAATGTTTGATACATAAAATCATCAGCGAATCATATTTAAACGATGGGCACAGAAGTTTAAAGAATTTTTTTAAAATACGACACTCAGCTATTTTTAACATCTGAACCTCTGCTATGGCTCTTTCATTGCTTGCAAATTATGCATCAAACATTTCTATCCCTGCGCTATATTTTGCAGCAAATGTTTCTTAACATTTCTCTCTGCTACCATTTTGGGAGAAGTGTCTGACAAAGGGGTTAAGAGTGATTGTAATAATATTGTGAAACTGAAAGACTAAATATACCATTAAGAGTGAATGATGCAATGCTGATGTAGTTCTGAATCGGTCGTTCTCTTAGCCGCGGATTAAATTTATGAGATCCATACAAAATAATGCGACGTAGTTTAAAGAAGGAAAGCCACTAACTAATAAATATTCGCCATTAACTTCATCAAAGTGTCTATGAATTACATCTCTTTATAAAAAGCTTTGATTTACACTATGAAATAGGAGTAGTCTCTCATAATTAGACTCTTTTTTTCTGGATGGATCATAGCCATGTTCTGATTTGGCAATTAATAATATTCCTAATTTATTTGCAGTGCAATTATTAATCTCGGAAAATTTTGAAATCCTAAAAATCATGAAATATATTTTTATTTCCTAACTCAACGTATATTTTTAATCGTAACGCCTTAGCTGGCAAGATTTTAAATAAAGATATCATCATGATATTTTCATATTGCACGCTAAACAATTTTAGAGAACATGGAATCCACAATTTATTTTCTGCGTGAATTTTTTTTTGCCTAAGAATGTAATAAGATAGATCAAGTTTCAAATCACATGTGAACAGGAGGATTTCATGTGTAAGGAAAATTTTAAACGTTATTCAACAAAATTGAAATGTAATATCCTAATAGGTACGGCCTTTACTAAAGGAGGTTCTAAATTAATTTTTTGATGTGAAAAAATGAACAGAAAAGAGAATCGTAGATTATCAAAGCAACTAAAACCAATTAATTAAAATATCGATAATTCAAAGACTGGATAAATTGTTACCCTAATAACAGTTCATATTGCTTATTTTTCAAATAAAACGTTCTCCAAAATTGTAATTAATTTGCAATAAATTAATTAATGCTAAATAATCAAATCCCAAAGAATTTGGATGCTTGAAAATTATATATTTAGGATTTTTTTTTTAATCGACCGATATTTTTTCCCATTTTGCGAAAATGTCATGTTTATAATTACGAGTCAAATGTCTGGAATTCAGTAGCAGAATGTAAAATCGTGTTAATGACGTCAACAGTTGATAACTTAATACTTTCCTTATCATTTTTTAACTCGCCAGATTTGATTGCTTATTTTCATGAGCCTAATGAGGGGATCAATAAAATATATTTTAGATAATTGAAAACATGCCTTTTTTCCCCAAAAATAAATAGTTTTTTCTGATTTCGCATCATCACAAACATATACTTTTGAAGAAATATTGTTTGGTTTAGAGAAAATGACAAAAAAATTATGAAATTCGAAAATGCCCCCCCCCTCCCACTTTTCTCGAAGGAAGAAAACATTCATCCGAAAATATAAAAATGTAATTCTGAATTATTTTTCTTCTGTGAGAATAAATCTTTTGTATGACAAGAAGTAAACATAAAAGATCTATTTAGACCGGTATGTATTTCAGTAATAGAAACAAATACATACTTTTAATTATGCAGACATCTCAATGAATTTTAACTTATTTTATTGAAAAACAAGGTTTTTGTTTGAACACTTTTTATTTGTTACAGGATTTCCAACCTCTCTATGCTTACATATGATACTGACAGTAAAAGAGCGATGTGACAAAGAAATGATTTTCATAAAAAATTACAAAAGCGAAACATTCTCATCAATAAAGCAAATTTGGATTTTATTCAAGTTTTTTTTTTACATGGAAATGAATAGATAAAAGTACAAGAACTTTAAATGCATCAGTGCATTTTTACATCGATAAAATGGAACATAACATTTTCAAAAAAAAAAAAAAAAGTTACCCCGCTTCATGCGGAAGACGCTCCATCAGTGTCAGACGCGAAGAGAAAATCGTTCCAATGACTGAAATTTTTTACGAGTAATCTATTTATAAAACAGTGATATAAATAAGTAAATAGTTTTGACGAATATTTGTTTTGAAGTATATACCAGCAGCTCCTTGGAAGGATAAGTACGAAATCATTTGACTTTGTCTTTCGTTTGTAATTCGCCAATTTGAATAATTTTTGGAAATTAAATTTAATTATTGAATGGAATAAAAAAAAACCTTTTCAAACACAGATGCAATTTAAATATTATTATATTGAAGGATTATGTCATTAGTTTTTCAGTAATACATTTAACCTTACTTTTTTTTCCTTCAGAGTGTTGCTGCATAATTTGTCCATATTTAATGCGAAAGGAAATGAGTATGCACAATGTAATTCCAGTACTGAACAAAAATGCATATAACCTAAGCATTAATAATTCTAAGAAGAATATAATTTATGAGGGTCCAGATTTGTTTGTCCTCTTTCCTTATATTATAGTAATTAATAATAAATTATCAAAATAATAAAAATAAATTATCAAAAAATAATCAATACATTATCATAAATTAATTTCTTTATTAACTATTTTAAAGAGAGTCTTTAAGTACGTATTTATCGTTTTATATTTATTCTCGTATTTATTACTTTTTTCATTGCTACTGAGAATTATGAAATCCTTAGCTAATGCAACTTCAAGTATAGTTTGATTCCGACTCGGTAAACCGAATAGTATTTATAAATTATTAAAAACCTTGTTTCTATTACACGTTTTAAAATATTTTTACAAGAAATAATGTAAGAAAAGCATAAAATTGATAAGGATTTTTATTAGAAGGAAGGAAATTTATAAACAAATTAAACTGTTTATAAATAATATAATTTAATATGAGAATTATTTTTTAAAATTTTAGATTGAGTGTGAAGAAATAAAATTTGCAATTGATTGGATTTAATTAAAATCAATTATTTTCCATATGTTATTTCATTATGGGGCTTAATTTTACATATTTATTTCTAAGTTTATTAATATTTCTTCCATAGGTTTCAATGCCATAATATAATGACCAGAAAAATATATAATGTAAAATTTTTGTGATTAAAGCTCGCCCGTTCAAAAGATTTTAGAACCAGTGCTATATGTCATAAAGGAACAAAATTTCACTAATATGCATGCCCGATGAAAGCCAAAAACAATTAATATTTACGTCAATCGGTAACTCAACGTTAATATCTAAATTAGTTTTTGCAAGTTTTCTTTTATTACTGAAGCAAAATTACCCATTTCAGTTTCTGTAGTAAGAATTAAGAGACTGCCGAAATTCACATCTGAATATTATATATTTATTCATCTCTCCCTTTAATGCAAAGCTATGCTTGAATTCACAGTCTCATTCAATTAATCTGTCTATGAACAGCTATTCATCAGTAATCTGAAGCAGCTATTTTATTCAAAGTATTATGATTGCTCATTATTTTTTTAAAAAATGTGGCCAACACTGTCAGTTGATTTTACACTGAGCGATTTTCTGCTCTGTGATTATTAAAAAAATACTTGTGCTCATGCACACGTCAAATGATCTTTGATCAGAAGAATAATTTCAAGACATTTCTCTGCTGAATACTACAAGACGTTCTACTCTAAAAAAAATCAGAACGGAATGAACTGTCAAATGTGACAGAAATAATTGCGTAGGAGTAATTCTATTTTCTTCTTTTGTTCCGCCAAAGCTGCTAAGTTTTATTTATATTTATTTTTGCATATTGCATGAAATTCTTACTATATATTTGTCTGTAATATTTGAATCTACAGACTTGATGTTAAATCTCTCTGAATACGCGAATTGTAATTTTAATGACATTGAAATAACTTTTACTTTTTTATTTAACAAAATAATAACTTCAGTTATTAATAATTGAATTAGCCTTATTTAAAATCACAATGCTTCCTATTGATGAAACATGAGGTTTTTATATTCCTCAAGGAGTACATCACCTGCAGTACATAACTTTATTTCCTTTGTGTGACTTTATTTCCTTGGAATTTAAAGCTTTCTGAATATGTGAATTAATATTAAAAGCACTATCTGTTATAAAAAATTCATTACACATTTTTTGATTTACAATTAAAACTTAATCACCAAAAAAAGGATTTTCAACTGTATCAAAAGAGATAGCCGAGTTTCTCAGCTTTAATAATTTTGACAGATAGAGTTTCCGATTACTTTTGGACAGAGACTAGTTACCACACAGCTGTGAAAAACTGAACAATATGAATTTAATATTAACAATTCTTTTAACTTGCACAGAAGTGACAAAAGTCATGGGATAGCAATATGCAAATATACAGATGGCAGTAGTATCGCAGCGAAAAAGTATAAATGCGTAGTTCGTTTTCCAGAGCTTTCATTTGTGTTCAAGTTATTCATGTGAACAAGTTTTTCGTGATTCATGGTGGCACGACGAGAATTAACAGACTTTGAACGTGGAATGTTAGTTGGAGCTAGACGCATGGGTCATTCCATAGCGGATATCGTTAGTGAATTCAACATTCCGAGATCCACAGTATCAAGAGTGTGCCGAGAGTATGAAATTTCAGGCATCACATCCCATCATGGACAGCGCAGTGGGCGACCACCTGCACTGAACGACCGAAACCGCCGACGTCTGGGTAGAATGGTCAATGTTAATAGACACGCAACACTTCGTCAAATAACTGCAGGAATCAATGTGGGAAGTACGAGGGACGTGTCCGATAGGACTGTGTGGCGAAATTTGCCTTCCTTGGGCTATGACAGCAGAAGACCGACTCGAGTGCCTTTACTGACAGCACGACATCGCCTGCAGCTACTCTCCTGGGCTCGTGAGCATATCGACTGGTCCCTAGACCAGTGGAAAACCGTGGCGTGGTCAGATGAGTCACGATTTCAGTTGTTACGAGCTGATGGTAGAGTTCGAGTGTGGCGCAGACCCCACGAAGCCATGGACCCAAACTGTCAGAAAGGCACTGTTCAAGCTGGTGGTGGCTGCATAATGGTGTGGGCTGTTTTTACATGGCATGGACTCGGTCCTCTGGTGCAACTGAACCGAACATTGACTGGAAATGGTTATGTTCAGCTGCTTGCAGATCACTTGCAGCCATTCATGGACTTCACGTACCCACACAACGATGGTATTTTTATGGATGACAATACGCCATGTCACCGGGCCAGAACTGTTCGCGATTGGTTTGAAGAACATTCCGGACAATTCCAGCGCATGATCTGGCCACCTATATCACCCAATATGAATCCCATCGAGCATTTATGGGACATCATCGAAAGGTCCGTTCGTGCCCAAACTCCTGCACCATCCACACTTTCACAATTATGGACGTCTATGCAGACAGCATGGCTCAATATTCCTGCAGAGGACTTCCAACGACTTGTGGACTCCATGACACGTCGAGTTGTTGCACTTCGCCGGGCAAAAGGGGGACCGACACGATATTAACAGTCATCCCATGACTTTTGTCACTTCAGTGTATGTTTTAGATATTTAAAATAAGCAAATATCATTTCTGCTACAGTCTCCTCCATATTATGGGGATTTTGGAACTATTTGACAGCAAATGTATGGTGAACCTCTCTAGATTTCTTGGAATATAATATAAAGAGAGAAAAATCTTATTTATTGTTTTGCTGCCGATTTAATATGACAAGGAAAAAACCCTTTATGAACCTTTCAACTTCCTCACAAAACTTTTTTATATATTACGGATAATTCATAGGAGTGAAATAATTTCCTTTTCAATTAAAAGGTAATTTCTGAAAAGATTTTGCACATTCTTTCTATATTGATAGAATAAATTTCAAATTTCTTTCAGAAAATAATTTTTTATTTTTAAATTTGAAAAATTCCAACAGTAGAATTTATGATTTATTTATTAATTAAAAACATTAAAAGCATTTTAAACATCATTATAAATTATGTTAACAATAGGTAATATAAAGAGACTCACAAATAAAATAATAAGTATTTCAATAAAATATATATAGAATCAGAATTCCTATTTAAAAACACTAATTTCTTTATAGAATAAACTATTTTTTATCATCAATTCGTTCATTTGAATCCTCATAAATAATCTCATCGATAAAATTTAAACGATTTTTCCTACTCGTGATCATATATTAAGTGCTTTTCTTCGTATATCTCATTTAAATTGTAGCTAGGATTTTCATTTAATAGAAAATTTCTGAATTTTCTTTCAAAACGAATTTTACTTTTGAAATTTATATACTTGAAGTAATTAAAAAGATAAATAAATTCGCTGAAATGACTCAAATACTCAACAATACAAAAGTTTCGTTATATCATTTTATAATTTCAGCAATCATCACAATTTGATTCAGATACCATCCGAATCAAAAATCTGAAAATGAGTATATCTGTTTAGTATCTATACTTACTTCTGAATTCACTTGTATCTCAACTAAATACGATGAGAATGATAGTAACAGTAATACTACTTTACATACTTCTACCCGTGTTTATGAAACTGGTATCACGGAAGGTGGAACAGTGTCCTTATTTGTCCAGTAATATACGGGCTTATCAATGATCAAAACTCAGTGACGGCAATAATTTTGTCCAATAAAGCTATGAGTTTCTGCATCAATATTAATAATCCAAGAACACAGGCGTACAGTTGAAGAATAGTTATTCATTTGACAGTAAATACATAAGTTTTGCAACCCACATTTATTAAACTAAGGAGTTTTGTGCTAACACATTAGTTCATATACAGCGTAACACTAATACAGATAAAAGTGTTGGATTTTCATTAAGGATAAAAGATACAGTCTTATTCCCAGGAACGGAGCAAATAAAGCTTCTCAAACTAGTATTTTATTTCTTTACTTAAACTATATTAAGCAATGAATTCCTAAAAAAGTTAGAGAAATAATAGGATCAAGAGAACATAAGGTGCCAACTATATGCATAACGTATAATGAGATCGTGGTTAATTTAATGTATTAATGAAGGAATAAATTTCTTTAAAAAAAGAGTTCTTTTGAGTATATGTCTATAAGTTTTGATTAATATATATGTATATTTGCAGTTATCGAAAAATAAGCAGAACACTACATTACAGATTGGCATCCTTATCATCTCTCATCACATGAGAAAGTAATCGATACATCAAGTGATGAGTGATCATTGTTGCTCTTATATAAGCACGTGTCATCGTGTAACATCTTTTAACCTCTTATTTAAAAATATAAAAAAGTAAGACACAGAGAGAGAGGGCGATCGTTAGACTTTAAATCTATAAGGATTCAATCATTTTGGATTTAGGGATATGAAGTAGACTACATTGATGAAGACTATATTGTGACTATGTAGTAGACTATATTGTGAACTACTCTAAAAATGTTTAAAACAATAAGCTGAATAGATGTTTTGCAATAACGCCTTGAATGTTAAAGATGCTTATAAGAACAATTCTTTCGTCTTCTGTTTCATCTCACTAGTGTAGGCAAGTGACGTCAAACTAAAGAACGATTATCTAAAAATGCATGAAATAATAATTGATAGATTTTATCTAAATTTAATAATTCATAAATTAATATTTTCTAAAATCTGAACACTTTGGGTTTTCCTAGTGATTATAATATGCAAAATTTTAACTATCGATATATAAAACAAAACTTTTTTCGAAGTTTTTAGTATCCATTCCAAATCCGTACAAACAGAAGCAATAAATATAACATTATATAACTCCATTTTTATTGACTTTTTAAATTTTCCATTGCCTCCTTATACTTGGGAAATCTCTCCTGCATTATTATAGTCAACTGTTTATATACCTTTTAGCATAGTTCAATTTGACTTGTTCATGTTCTGATAGGGGATATATCACAGATGTAATTATTAATTAACGTGATGCATCTTCGAACAGATTTCATAGAATAGATGCCAATTCCATAATGGGATTTCAATCAGATTATTATATATGTTATCAGAGATTATACATAAGGACAGATCGAATACAAAGGTTAAATCTAAATTATATTTGAATTTCAACGTTTCTGCAACAATCAATGTAGCTGCCCAAATTGATGTTTAGATTAAACACATTTCGGATATGATATCAATTGGGAAGCTATGTAAACAAATGGAATACAAAGGATGGAAATGCCAAATCAAGAATTAAATAAATCAAGAACTTGATTATTTAGGATAAAAATCGAATCATTGATTTCTTTAAGGGATAACTTGTACCAAATGTACTCATGTCCATAAATTAAGAATAATGCAGGTTCAAAAAAAAAGAGTCAGAATCAAAACAAATGTGACTTATTTCTAAAGCCTATTTATTAAATAAAAGGTAAAGAGCAAAAAAGCTGCTATGTGTTTGTTATCATCAATAAAAATTGAGATTTTTTGTTCCTTGGAGCAAATTACAAAAAATAAAAACCTATTGACAAAAATCAATATTACATGACTGGTATGATGGTTATACATAGTATGCCTTTCAGATGATGCAGCATAGTCTATACCTCACCTACGCATACAGAATATAAAATAATCTTCATGATCTTGGGGAATATTGCACCACTCATCAAGCAAAGCATTCTGGAGCTCTGGTAGACATGTAGGATGTGGTTGATGGGATGAAAACTGTCGGCCAAGCATGTCCCACATATGCTCTACTGCATTCAAGTCCAGTGTGAATGCTGGCCAGTTCATATGGGTGATATACTCAGATAGAAGGCATTGGTTTACGATGTTTGCGCGGTGAGGACGGGCTTTGCCATCCATAAACTCGAATTTTGTATCCATGAAACCCCGAAACAAACGTATTGCTTTTCCAGAATGACGTCCCGATATATTTGGCCAGTCATAGTTTCAATTTGAACATGCAGGTCAGTTCTGGAACACGGAATAATTCCTCTCCAAACGAGCAATCCTGCACCATAACGGTGCCGTTCAATAATGTTCTCTTGGTGGAAAAGGATACTACACCATATGAAAGTTTGGCGAGAATCAGACTGCAAATTAAACCTAGATTCGTCTGAAAGCATCACACAAGCCCACAGTTGCGGTTTCCACAATGCATGCTCTCTTCTCCAGGTTAAACGCCGGCGACAGTGAATTTCAATTAGAGGATCACAATTGACAGGCCTACGACAAAAAGCACTATGGGTTTGTACACTTACGAATAACTGTAGACAGTTGACGAGACAGGTCTGCTGCTGTGCCCCGTTTGGTTCTTTTCGCAGTAACTGCCACCTATCGGTCCTCATTTGGTGTTGTAAATAGGGAACAACTGAGCTGTAACGTCTATTTACATTACCATCATCTTGGAATCGTTGCCAAAGCCTGGGGGTGGCACTATGGGTGATTCTAAGTTCCTCGGATGTTTCCAGATTGGTACGCCCACATTCCAGATGGCTGATAATTCTATCACATAAAAGAATCTTTTGCATCATAACTATACTGTCATTGTACTAAAAGGCATATAAAGAGAACCATTTTGCTTCTTTGAGTGTATTCCTTATACATCACTCTTTTACGCTCTATTTATTGTGACGTACTATCAATGTCATTTGGTGGCCCCCTGCAATTTGTATATGATTTTTGAAGATATGTGTGGATTTTTTACGGGTGATATGTATTTTAGAGTTCAATTTCCGCGTGCTCTAAATTACCCTTCATTTATGGAGATGAGTGTAATTATCTAATCCTTTCACACTTAGATTCATATTACATTGTAAAACATCTAGATATTTTACTTATGCAACTTATTAGAAGAAACATTTGTGAAGAAATACACTAATGGAAAAAAAAATCCAACACTAGGAAGGAGCTGTGCTAGATAAACGAAATTTGGTAGGCGTGTTTATACATCTGAAAGATGACGTCGATTCAAATTTCGAGCTACGCGCGTAAGTGTGGCGATACTATGAACATGCAAATGATGTTCGTGATCGTTATTTACAGTTGAGATTTGACGTAGTGGGTTAATGTTAGTCACGGATGCCTCTGAGAAGACGAAGAAGCCATTATCAACAGCTCACTGAGTTTGAACAAGGTCGTGTTGTAGGGCTACGAGAAGGTGGGTTTTCTTTCCGCGATATTGCTGAAAGACTTGGCAGGAATGTATCCACTGTGCATGAGTATTGGCGGCAGTGGTCAAGGGAAAATACTGCCTCAAGAAGACCAGGTTCCGGGCGGCCACGTGGTACTACTGAGAGGGAAGACCGTCGTATTCGGCGTATGGCTGTGGCTAATTGTACTGCGTCTGCAGCTGAAATTCGAGCTGCAGTTGGCACCACAGTGACACAATGCACTGTTACAAATCGGTTACTTCAAGGACAGCTCCGAGCCAGACGCCCAGTACAGTGCATTCCACTGACTCCAAACCAGTGCCTTTTGCGACGTGAGTGGTGTCAAGCTAGAGCTCATTGGAGGACGGAGTGGAGATCTGTGGTGTTTTCTGATGAAAGCCAGTTCTGCCTTGGTCGCAGTGATAGCCGTTTGTTGGTTAGAAGGAGGCCATGGTGAACGACTGCTAGTGACCTATCTGCGGCCTAAACACACAGGGCCTACTCCTGGAGTTATGGTTTGGGGAGCAATTTCGTATGACAGCAGGAGCACTCTTGTGGTTATCACACACACCCTGACTGCAAATTTGTACGTCAGTCTAGTGATACAACCTGTTGTGCTGCCATTCATGAACATCATTCAAGGGGGTGTTTTCCAACAGGATAACGCTCGCCCTCATAACGCTGTTGTAACCCAGCATGCTCTACAGAGTGTCGACATGTTGCCTTGGCCTGCTAGATCACCAGATCTTTCTCCAATCGATCACGTATGGGACATCATTGGAAGACAACTCCAGCGTCATCCACAACCAACATTAACCATCCCTGCATTGACCGTCCTAGTGTAACAGTCATGGTACTCCATCCCACAAACTGATATCCGACACCTGTACGACGCAATGCATGCACGGTTGCATGCTTGCATTCAAAATTTAAGGCGGTTACACCGGTTACTAATGTACCAACATTTCACATTTGAAATGGCTCTTCTCGCCAATGGCTCTACATGTGATCTTGAAACTTTAATCAAATAAATATGTTACCTAGACAAATGTATTCCTAAAATTTCATTACTGTACGATAATTTTTCTTGGTGTTAGGATTTTTTTCCCATCAGTGTATTAATTTTGAAAATGAAATATATAAAAATTATGGGACTATGAGCTTTATTTCCAAATAAAAATTAGTGTAAACTAATATAAGTTAATTCCTTCACGAAATTTCTTTTTCAAATAAATGACCAAGTTATTTTTTTTTCTAGAAATATGGGGAAAATATCATATTTTATGTCATAAATTCAGATTTGAATGAATGGATAAGATGGAGTGATATTATAAATATCGTAAACATTTGTTATAAAGATAATCAGTATATTCTAAAATGCCAGACAAAAAACAGAGCCAAAAGATAAAAAAATGCTGAAACTGAACACAACCAGATCAATATGCACTTTGACTGTGGAATATGTGATTATCAACGAGACAAAACAACTCGTTGTAATAAAGGCAGAAAAAACCACACACGCCTTCAGGATATTTCTTCTTTCACAGAAATCCACAGACACGAAGAAATTGCATGCTAGTTGCGAGTTGCAGTTTGATATGAAAATGCCTGATAATCAAAAATATCTTTCATACTACAGAGACAATCAATCTTAATTATGGTAATGTGTACACAGGTAGATTAATAGAAAAAATAAAACTCTCTGTAATATAAATAATCATCTATCATAATTACCCATCATTTCATCAACAAATTCTTCTACTTAACACTAAGCATCCTAATTTCTTAGTGAGTAATTTAATAAAGTGACATTCCATCATGAAATTTCTTTATTTTTGATAATTTAAATAAAAACTTCTGACGCCCTAGATTGTTAAAATGAAACACATTATTTAATATCTTTTATCAACGAGAAATGAATTAGATCAAATAACATTTAATCATGTTTAGCCGCCATGTGTATGGAAATTTCTTAGGGATTCGATCAATCAGTTGAGAGAAGATTTCGAGAGTTGTTTGGTACTTATTTAATCAATTTAAAAGCTATAATAAATTTTTAAAAAACTAAGTTAGTGAAAAAATGCAAAATTATATGATTTATATGAATAATATTTGCAGAAAATCATATGCTAACATTTAATTTTATCCTAAGTCTAGATTCAGATATAAATATGGTAAAAAATTATAAATTGGCAATCACCTTTATAGTTGCTAATATAAAATATTTTTAGCTATGGATGTTCTGTAAATGGGAATTTGCCTTCATTTTTTAAAAATGCTGTGATGGTAAAATTTCCATGAAATACTCTTAATTAATCACTCATAAAATTAATAAATGGACTATAATTTTAAATACAATATCGCAAGTTAGAATTCAAATAGTGTAGCTTTTCAAAAAACTATATTTAATTGCATTCGGATAGTTCCTCATGTGGAATAGAAATTCAAAGGAACATTTAATTTAATTTTCTTATTTTCCTTTAAAGAAATTCAATAAAAAGAAAAGCCTCAATTTAATGATTATGCTAAAAGTTCATAATAATAACATTTCATGAATTTATATTTTTAAAAATAATTGTCCTTTTTTATGTTATGTGAAATTAATATTCTTTAAAAACTCTGGATGAGTATTGAACATGGAAAAAAATCAACAGGAGACAACAAAGATTGGATAAAACAGAAGAGTTAAAAAATGTTAATAATTTTATACAAAGAAACTTGGTAATGATAATTACTTTTGAAAATGGAATAAGTGCAATAATTAGATAATGTAAAAAGATATTTAGGATTTCTTCATTGATTAAGTCAGGATTTATTTACCTGAATAGGCATTTTGTTTTATTGAATATTGTCTTGAGACATTTTTAACTTTGCGGATTCAGGTACAGAAGTATCGTCGAACTTATTACTGCGAGACAATAACTAATATAAAAATTAACAAAATGGATTACACATTCAAATTTATCTTAGTTAAAATCTTACTCCTTCAATTCATTCTTCAGTAGTCACAGGAAGAAGAATAATCTTTAATGAAAATTCTTTTTTTTTTACTTACCTAAATACATTTGTTTAAATAATTTTATAACAGCCATGTACAGGATTAGGTAAGTTCAATTGATATGCTGTTGAATCAGCGCTTACTGAACATACACTGAAAGACATTAAGAAACTTTGAAATGAACATCTGAGAATTAAACACATTTAAACTCTAATTTACCAATCTCTCTTTGCTAGTCTGACTCATTCAGTCCTCAATGACTAAACTCCTCTTACATAGGTATGAATACAATATGAAAGCAAACCTTTGAGCACTGAAACATTGGGAGCTCCCATATGAAAATTATAAGGTATAAAAGATTCCAGGTTGTTGAGGTATGGCCAGCAATGAGGAAAGCCCCTAAAGTACCTTCCAAGCATAGCTCTTAGCAAATGTATGAAGATAATTCAACAGACGGTAGGAAAGACAAAATTCTTAATTGCATTATATATTACGTTCTCTCCTGGGAACTTGGGTATCATTCCAATCGTGTTTTTAAATGTTATATAGAGAGAGTCACTGTCGTTTGCTTCTTAATAACTGGAAACGTAATGTGACTAAAAATTTCATCATAGATTTAAATACTAAAACAAAAATAGTATCATTTAAATACTAAAACAAAAATAGTATCATTTAAATACTAAAACAAAAATAATATTATCTATATACTAAATCAGAAATAGTATTATTAAATTACTATGGAAATCATGACTATATGATGGTATATGGAATCATAGCATTGCCATACTTAATTTGTTAGAATATTACTATTTTTTCATTATTAGACTTAACAAATCAGAAAAATTTTGATTATTTGTTACATAATCCAATTTCAACAGATATATTCATCTGACTGACATTAAGATAATTTTTATACCCCTATCAAAGATAATTCATGACAAAGTAAAACTTC
Source organism: Argiope trifasciata (assembly GCA_026543055.1). NCBI lineage: Eukaryota > Metazoa > Arthropoda > Arachnida > Araneae > Araneidae > Argiope > Argiope trifasciata. The sequence goes on along the minus strand of JAPMOQ010048006.1, from coordinate 2,790,458 downwards.
TAAATTCTTTTCACCTTTTTCAACTATTCTTTTCAACCCATAGTATTTAAAAGTGAATAATAAATAATTTAATAACATATTTTATACAAACTTTTGCGTTACCAAAATATAAATTACAAGCTAAGCTGTTTATTATTTATGTAAGAAAAACAATGCTAATATTTACTGGGTATTTACTCATTTTCAAAAAATATATTTAAAAAAATAATTAATCAGGTACATTAATATTTAAATTTCTTACCGTAACTCAAGAAATGAATTATATTTTACTCATGATATAATTTATTATTCTTACTACTGAATTTATATACAAGCTTTAATGTAATATAAAGTTTCAAATATTTGTGAATTTTTATTGAAAACCGAATTATATTTACATTTGATTTGATTTTTGTTATTCGGACTAAATACCAAAGATACATCATTTAAATAAAATATTCATTACCTAAATATCCTTCAAAATAGTTTTAACTTTCATAGCAAGAAAAAAGAAAAGTTTATAAATGTCAAATAACAGGTAAAAATTACAAAATTAATCACTTTTTTTCAAAGAAGATGGAAATAGAAGCAGGAAATTTGTAATTTATAATTTTTTTAAATATAAGGAAAGCATCTACATAACATTTTATACATAGTCCATAAGTATTTGCAATCTTTTCAATCGTCTGTAGGCTGACTTACGGCTTTTTGTTTTCACTAACCGCAAAATGGCATAATTATCTTCATTTAAGACAGGTTTCAGTGAAATAACTTTGCGATATTTGCTTGAATGAAGAACATCGTTCGTTTACCTGCTTTTATGTATTTCGAAAATGATCCAGAAATTTCAATCCGTTTTTATCGCAAAAGGAAAGTAGATAGCACAGCTTTGAGAAAATTAAATGTTTATCAGTGAATTGATTGAAAAGTTTCAAAAGAGTGCGAAAAAATGTGGAAAATGAGGAGATAGAAGAACATCCAGCCACATCTAATATTCACATCAATTCTGAGGAAATACGTATCCTAATTGTTTACTACCGAAATGTGAGTATTTATGAAGTGGTAAGAATATGTACATTAGACATGACTCTGCATTTGAAGTCATATTTAACAAACTCAACTTGCATACATTTTTTGTGAAACATTTTAAAACAAAACGTAAGGCGCTAAAAACATGGATTCAATAATCCAAACTATTGAACAAAGAATGAGAGAATGGATTCGAAGCACACATTTTCCAATCAAAAAGAAATTTATGAATCAATGCTTTAAAAAAAACAAGCTCATATTTCCTTGGTATTCGCAAGGGACAATTTTGAACATTACATGGGAAAGGGGGCAATAGTATACAGTTAAAGTTGTCGGTATATGCAACAAGTTGATGAAGACAATTCAGAAAAAAACTCAAGGTTTTGTTTCTTTTACATGACAAATAATATCAATTTATCATCAACCAATCATTCAAGATTTTCGAAATCTGCAATTAAAGTGTATAAAGTCTCTTGTAGACAATGTCAGTTTTCCCTTGTCGTTTGCCAATTAGTTTGATCGACTTGAATATGTTTCAAGATGCCCTCGATGTAGTTTGCCACAAATTATGCGATTTGTTACACGGATTAAGAACTGAATGAAACATTGCATACTTCGCTTGCTTATCATTTGGAAACTTTTGCTCGCACTATTATCAAAAATTTGCGCAACGGAAAACGAAGCACATTGAAAAGCGGAATGACTATGCCGAAAAATGAAGTATTTTGAAATCATGTACTTTTGTTGCAATAATTTGTATACCTTGAGTACAGAAAATTGTTCCTTTACCTTCGTATAACATTTAAAATAGATATCTCAATGACAAACAGCTGGTTAAAGTTTCAATATCATAAATATTATATTATGAGATATGTTTGAAAAAAGTAGCAAATTTATAATCTGCTTGTTTTTTCGATTCTATAATTGTAGCTTGTAAGACAATTAATATCGAAACACTTTCTGTTTACACTAAGCAGTCAAAATCGTATAATTACTTTATTTCTAAGAAAAAGTGCCATATGCAAACAGGAAATTTATTATCGAATTCGCAATTGATTTTTTAGTGAAACAAAAAAGTGGAAGCAGCACTCCATTCTGCGTCTCATATGTTTCTCGTATTTTTCTCTCCTTTGAGTTTATTTTTCAGGCAATTGATAATGATACACAACAGCAAAGCAAATATTATTCGCAGCGTTTTTTCCCTCTAAGTATGAGAATACTTTCCATTTCATATGTTGAAAATAAAGCGGTCCTACTAGTGTTGTACTTTGGGGCTCAGACCTCCGATGATGTATTACTATGTCAATGTTGTCTGAAATTTTCCAATACTTATTTTATTATCATCGATTTCTTGGCCAAGATCCTTTAGTTTCCTGAGTTTCTTTTATTGTTCTAGATGTGTTTTTATCTATTATTTTTATTTTTGATAGCTGTCTTCTTACATCTGGTGAAATATTCTTTTACAGAAGTTTTCATAGATTTTCATTCAGGAGGGAAACATTTAGTTTGTTAACACAACAACCTATGGCTTTATCATATGTTATCAATAGTTTGTTTTATTATTTCGCTTAACTTTTGTTTGAATTTACTATATTATAAGCATTATTTGCAAAAAAAATGCATTTATACAGAATAAAAATATCAATATTTATAGATGATTTATTAGAAGAAACTTTAATTCAAGTTCTAACATTATTTATTGAATAATTTTACATCTCCTTTTGAAAAAAAAAAATTCCTTTTCCTTAAAAATTGAAGATTTTGTTTTTACACGGTTAACTTTAACTCTATATAGTTAGAAAATGTGCCTATTTTGAATGGCTGTTATCATGTTAACAAGATCTAGGATATTAATGTCAAAAAATAAATAATGAAAAATTGAAGTAGAAAATATCATAACCATTAAAAGAGCATTTAAAAATAATATCATTTGTAATAAAATTTTAATATTTTGTTGTAGGAACTCCTCTATCCACATTCAACATTCAAATCAAAACTAATTACTAAAATGTGTTTAAAGGAAATAGGGATTTCTGAACAGAAAAATATGCTGTATCATACAGAAAATAAAAAATTATGTAGGAAAGTATCAATGATACCCTCCAACTAAGAGAAGGTTACAAATTATTAGAAATCAACTCATAACCTTTTTTACACTCAACATAAAAAATGACATTATAACATTAAGTTTATAATTCCATAGCTATTTATTATACTTAATTTTATTCGCACGAATAAAAGTAATTGTCTTCATTGCTAGACGTCAAAGCAGACATTCTGATTTTGCATTAGCAAGCACAGTTTAAAATTTGTCCTAGCATTACAGACAACGCTGGAAATTCTATACACTGATAAGGTTTCGCAGAAGGCAGCATTTAAAAATGTCAACAAAAAAAACACCCTTTATGTATGTGATCTCATAACCAAATATTATACTTTTTATTCGCAAGAAGCTGGAATATCGCATTGACAAAGATATTTTTAGACTTAATCCATCGTTACGGACAATGCAGCAATTTCAAATATTGGTAATTGTATACCTCTCGAAATCAAAAAGCTTTTATTTTTTAATGATATCAAAATTTTTAGAGCTTCAAAGCTTATCAAAATTTTAAAAGCTTATCAAAATTTCAATGATATAATTCTAATAATAAAACCCTTCATTTTAAAATACGGTCGATTGAGAATTTTTCGACTTTCGATGCTGTGGTTACGAATATTATATCTCATGATATTTGTTCTATAAATATGGTTTTCTGAAATGATTTAAATCGCTTAGTATAATATTAATTGATTTTCAATTATTAACTTTTCAGTTTTAAAGATTAAATTTTCTTTAATTTCTAAATTCCAGTTTTTAAAAATTTCTAATATCGCAATAAATTCTTGATTTTTATTACATTCTAAGTAAATATACAAAGTATTGTGGTAAAATTAACCATTTAGGTTCAGTTTACTTTTAATCGTTTAATAAAGTTAAGTAATTTGGTGATTAAGATAGACTATGTCATATACAAATGCGGGTAATAATACTGACGCTGTAGAATACAGCATAAATAATAATAATTTTTTAAAAATCCAAAAATGACGAGTTTTACTAATATCCTAATGCATAATCTAACAAAGAAAAGATTAAAAAAAACGTTATGTATAAGAAAAAAGGGTCAAAAACATGTTTTTGTTATTTTAAAATGAAGTAATTTTTCTTTTAAAAAATTAAATGGTAAACTCAAAAAATGCCACAGAAAATAACAAATAATATTGAAAATTTATATTTTATGGAAAAAATTATCGTTTATTTCGGTGATCAATGTCATAATGAAAATTTCATCTCATTGCTCGCTAACTATTAGTTATTAATACAAAAAATTATTTCATGTGTTTTTCTTAACATAACAACCATTTCCTCTTATCATGATACATTCAATAATTAATCTCGTGACATTTTCAATGCATAAACAATAAATGATTCCGAATTAATCTTATTATATATGATGGATCTTAATCAAAATATTATCACTATTATTTACTCCAGTATTTAAAACATTCCACTTTTAGATTAGCAATTATTAAAAAAATTAAGGACAAAATTACTACATTTACTTCTCCACCAAAAAAATAAGTGTGTTCCTTAAACTATATCCTCTGTTAATATCCATTCTATTCTGTTACAAACTTTAATTTCTTTCTGTTTGAATTACAGAGTTGAGCAAAGAACTGAAAAACTGACTGACTGCTGCTGGAGGATATCTGAAACTCTTCAAGCTCTCTGCTCTTTAACTACCTTCTTACAGATGTCAAACATTTCCATTTATAGCACTTATTTGACTTATTTCTTCCCGAGAAGTTCAAACTTTCCCCCACGCAGGACCTTAATAGCGGTCAGAAGTTCAAATAAAATATAGCATCAGGAAGACAAATTTGTTTCAACATCAAACAATGAAAGAAGATTGTGACAGCTCTTGAATGTTCATTTGATTTGAATATGAGTCAAAATATTTCATTAATTTTGTTTCTATATCACAATGAAGATAATATAAATCAATTTAATTCTCTATCTGTTTGTCAATGCATTTCTTTGGATTTGAAGAGCAAAAAAGTGTCATTTAAAAAAAATGAGTATATTAAAATTATGTGGATTACAATAATTTCTCACTTTCGCAGAAACTAGTAAATCTTCTTTTCGAGAAATATATATAAATAAATATATATGTATATTTATGCAATATTAAAGGACATTTCTTTCTGAGAAAATAATATTCCCAAGCATTTTTCATCATTTTTAATACTCTGGCATATTCATTTATTTTGATATAAACATTTTCTTTGCTTTCTCTACTTTATTCATCTTCTGACGTTTAAATCCTTTACATTGTCTTTGCATCACTTTTCCCGCTTTTTTTTTCTGTCTCATAATAAGAAAATAAAGCATTCAGAAATTATCGCAATCATTAAAAAAATGAGATTCAAAATTTTAAAGAATCTCACCAATGTCAAACCTCCCTGAATCAGAAAAACACATTTTTGTAATAATATTTATATATCTATGGTCATGATAGCTCAAAAACACCTTAAGTTGACAGGTGAAATTTGGTAATGGTCTTCAAACTAAATTTGTAGATTTATGCCGAGTTTTAAGTGAAATCCATACACAGGAAATACTTCTGTCTGGCTTGACAAATAATATTTGTTGTACAGGTTTATCATCTACAATAGAGATGCGTATCAAATTTTGAATAAAATATGTTAGGCGCATCCTTCTTCGAAATGACTAACCTTCTATTTCTACTTTTTATATGCATGCAAACAAAGAAATTCATAAACGTAGTTACCTAAATCAATAAAATTTATCATGTAATCTTTAGCATGTACAACTGTAGTTGCGTGTCAGATTTTGGTTTCGGTTTAGTTTTAGTTTAATTTATTTTGGTTGCATTAACATCCCGTTGTAAAGCAACACTAGGGGTATTTTGGGACTGACCTCGTAATTTCGAACCGTGTTTAGATGACGAGGACAACACCTGAGATGGCACCCCTCTCTCCACACCACACCCACATCAGAGGGAGGACAGATGTGGTTTCGGATGATAAAAAAATATACTATATCCAATAGCTCTGAAATATATAATAGCTCAATCAATTCAGTAGAAATTCTAGATTTATACCAAACATTTATATTTCTATGATATGCTAATACCATGCAAAGCATTTATGGTATACTCTTAAGTAAAATAAGGAATCCAAAATTATTATTCTTCCAGTAGAATAGGTAGAAAGCAATTTAGGTAACTAACATTCGTTTTTTTTTTTCTTTGTAGTGACTACTAGGAGCTTCAATCTCACCAAAACTTTCTTACCTGATGTAGTTTTTCTAACCACTACATTATATTAATTACGAAACAAAATTCGTTACAAGTAGGAATGAACCATAGTATTAGATGATTTTAATTACATTGAGCATTAATTTAGTCATGGAATGACGCTATATTCAAATATCATTGGTTATTTATAGTAACGGATCTTTCACTTGGCAGACCTATTCATGAAATTTAAGCTGTCTGGGAGCATTGAATTATCACATCTGCTCCAACACAATGGTTCCATTTGACTTTCCAGGGCGTTTATAATTAGGAATTAATGTCTTAATCGTGTTTGAGAATGTCGGCTTCTCTAAATTTCCATAATTAGCTATTGTATAAAATAACCGTCTGCATATTTAGAAAGAAAAAGAATCTAGAATATCTAAATTGAAAAATACGTGTTTTTTCTCTTTGTTCTTTTTCCTGTTACACTTGATCAATAACTAATATTCCAGATTTTTTTCCTTCAGAAACCATTTCAATGACTTTTTTTTTTTTTTTTTTTTTTTTTTTGCTTTAGTATAAATCTTCATATCTATAATCATATTTAAACATGTTGAATTGTGGGGAAAAGAGTGTTCATTTGATTGTGGAGTTAATATACCGTTTTAAAGTAATAAAACGGATGTTTTGGACTGGAATTCATAATCTTTTACAATAATCAGATGACGAGATTTCACTTGAGCCAAAAAGCTTCTGCAAAATATGAAAAATAAGTTACTTGACTCGAATTAATTTGACTTTTTTTTGGCAATTGACGGTTTTGAATTTCATAAAATCTATAATCATACAAAATGACAATTAAAGTTTTTCACATCTTCCGAACTACAGAACAACAGCAGTTATAGAAAAAAAAAATGGTGTCTTGATTCAATAAAGAGAATATTCTCTACTCAATAAGATCGCTTATTGGGATTACTGAGGGGAAATAGCGTTTCTGTATGAAAATAGTAAAGCGATATTGCTAAACGGATGAAAACCTATTACAAAAATTCAGAGCATTATCAATGTAAAGAAAAAAATATTTTAGTCATTGATGATAAGAGAAGAGCGATTAAAACATTCATGCGTTTTTTCGCGATTTCCAGAATTACTATAATGCAAAACTTGGATGGAAGAAGAACATGATATATTTTGGAAAAATATGTTGTTTCAACTTATGGGACTCCTCTGCATCAACTCCATAACAGTATCTGGCAGAGTCATTCCAGCAACAAAAATTGGGTAGTATTATTTTAAAGTACGTGCTAATTTGACAGATCCCAATGTTTTTGCTCATGTCATGACGTCCCTGACAGCAAGTATAATCCATGATGTCTCAGACAGTAGGTACATGTGATGATGATCGAGACAGTAGGTACACATGATCTCTCCTCCAACACTTTAATACCAAAATGTCATCTGATATGGTAAAAGGCAGTCAACCTATAATTCAAGGAGAGTGAGTGTGTTACGTATCACACGGAAAACAGTTTTAACAACAAAAGGAAAGGTGTAATTGCTTGTGATTGCTAATTTTTTTTCTCTTTATAACAAGCTTCTTCACATGATAGCGGAAATCGGAAAGTAGCGGATTTGGAAATCTTAATTTAGAAGCTTTAATTTCTTATGTGGAGGAAACCAATCATGTCGGGATCACACTGTGATTCAAAAGATATCAGTTACGCTACATGACCATTTTACTCTTTCACGATACGAACCACTTTTAGGATTATTATTACAGTCGTTCTGAAGCTAAGAGCAGAATTTAAAAAAATATATTGAAAACTCTAAAAGCCTCCTTTGTGAAGTATTTTGGCAATACTTTTTTATTATTCATGTAAGATGAAATATAGGGAAATTTAATAGCCATAATTTTTCTGTGTGGTATAAATAGAAAGCCTCAAATCTTTAGAGTTTGAGGCAAATAGTATTTGGTATGACATAATCTTTCATGATTTAATAATACAAACTTTTACAATTTCATTGATTTTTTAGTATTTTATTTTAGCATATTTTTATGTATCTTCGTAATGACAGTTTTATCAACGTAACTGAATTTAAATGTTTGATACAGTACTTCATCTAAATATAGCAAGTTCAATTCCTTTCAAGAATTTCGCAGACGAAATTCTTATGATTCTATCATATTTAAAATTGTTGTTCGAAATTTTAATGCATGAATTAAAAACGTTTCACGGCCTCATTAAATATTTTCCTTAAAATTCAGTAGATATAAACAAAAGATATCAGTTGATTAATTATAAGAAATAATTATTTTTCTTTGCATGAGTATAGAGGTTTACATTTCATTCTCATATGGTATTCAAACTATATTCTATACACGAAAAAGTTCAAAAATTTTACCAAATAAAAATTTCCAATTTTTAACTTTGCTAACTCATATTATTCTAAGTATACTCATATTATTTTAGAATAGTGCTGGTTTCTTTAACTGATAAAAACATTTCAATGAATAAAAATGTTTCACATTTCCATTCCAAAAATTATACCATCATATTGTTTTTAGATACTTAGTAAATTCCTTTCCAGAGTTTAAAGTTTAAGGGTGATGAATTATACATTATTATTTGCTTATTACTGAATTTAAAACACAAAGCAATCTTGAACAAAATTTTAAAAGCATGGTACCAATTATTAAATGCAAAATCATTTATCAGAACGAAACTGACAAATTTTACTAATTATGTTTATCCTAATCTCATGTGAAAACTTAATTGTATGAATTTAAATTATTACAACCTCATACAATGCTGATAGCTACTTTTAATTTATCTTTTCTAAGTATAAATTTTCCCTTTATTTTGGGGTGCTACTGTCCCGACTAACAGTTTTATTGAGGGTTTTTTTTAATTCCCATGCAATGTTTTCTTTTAATAATTCTTTTTTTTATTTTAGATACAAAATAAAAACAACTTTTGAATCGTTTTTAATACATTTATAATTTTTCGGTTATTTATCAAAATTCTTTTAATATACATGCAATACTTTGGGGAAAATGGAGGAAAAAAAACAAATTGAATTATTTTTATCCAGCTCATAAATAAATGTACATAAATAGAACCAACTTTGGAATTAGTATAGCAAAAATAGTAACAATTTTATATAGTATTTATTAAAATGAACTTTTAAGTTTCACCCTTCTTTACATCTCTAACAGACTCTGATACTAAATTCAAAACATTTGAAATACTTTGAGAGAAAAGTGATTTCAACTACAAAAAGTAAAAATAATTACGAATGCCAAAAATTAATTTATAAGATAAAAGCTATTCAGCCTACCTTTCCCTTTGTCAATAATTTATCATCCTCAAAAGGATTTATAACTACTAAACAGACAGTTTGAAAAAATAATTTAAAATGTTTGAGATAAAAAAGCGGTAATATATTCGAAAAATAATTAAAACTTGATAAATCGAAAGAAATAA
>JAPMOQ010048006.1:2654617-2780652 GCA_026543055.1 Argiope trifasciata | reverse complement strand
TAATATATTCGAAAAATAATTAAAACTTGATAAATCGAAAGAAATAAAACATAAATTTTATCACAAAAAAGAAAGTCTAACTGTTTTTATGGGGATTTATATATTCATTACCATGTTAAATTTGCATCTATAATAATCACAATTCAGAAATAATTACTGGAAAATGATAATTAATTATTACTAATATGTTTACAATTTTTAGATTTTAAGATTTTAAATTTTAAAACTTTTCACTAATATATACATTTTCTTTTCAGTTATAAATTTATAATTTAGGTAATAAATCAAGAAAATTGATTCACATTTGAGAATAAATAATATTTAATTGAAAAAATTATTTACTCTCTAGACACTAAAATGCATTTGAGCAATTACTTTGTTGTAGAAAACTTTTATATTATTGGTTTAAGGTTTTATTAATATCTCAGTTCCTTGGAATAAATTTATTAAATTTAAAATAAAAGTTTCAAGAAAATAGTTCTTTTGGGTATAAGCATCAATAAACATCATTATTTAATTTTATCTTCAACTCGTACAGTATAAAAATTTCTGAGATACAAAAAGAATAAATTTCCAATAATTGTTTTTACATAGATAATTTTTTCTAATATTTCGCATAATATTATTGAGTTATTAAAAGTGAATAAATTTTCACATTTTTATAATTTTCATATATTAGATGGCTATCTTTTTATCTCTTATTTTTGAAATCAATTCAAAATGTAAGTACTTTTACAATATTGACAATCATTTTGACATTAAAAAATGTAACTCTTAAGTTTCATGGATTTATTCAAATAAGGAGATATTTGGGGTCATTTTGAGTAAATAATCTTACTCGACTAATGTTATGTCTCTTTAACTAATGTTAGGTATGTTTTTAAAAAAAATTCTTCATTTTGTCTCCGTCGAATCAAAAAACAGCTTCTTATCTACCGAACAGCTTATAATATCTAGCAGAACTGTCAAATTATTTGTAAAACCATTTTTATTTCCAAGCACTTCTATTTCTTTCTAAAACCCACTTTCTCTTGAGGAACTTGCATGTTCTGTCACGAATAAAACAATTTTACAATCAGTGAATTAAATAAATCTCGTTCATTTATGTAATGAAAAATTAATGCGACATTTCACTTCATCTAACATTGAGATAATATAATTAAAATAAGTCTCCTTAAATGCTAAACTAAAGTTTTTGCTAATTTTTTCAATATACTTTCATCACAGAATGTTAATGTTAAATTATTGAAGGGAGTTTAGTTATATTGTCCTCCCGTTTTTAAAACAATATTACGGCTGTTTGGGGGCGGACCTCATAATTTGGAGCACCTATGAGCTGGAACACACTGTAATGACTTGATCCGATTCGATCAAAGAAGAGGGCAGCGTTGAATGACAATCTCTTTATTTATAGCCTTATGTACATAAAATCGACTCGTTCTCATCTAGGTTAAAAGAAAGGGAAATAATTACAAAGTTGAAATTTGAAACATGAAAATTTCCTCGAATAATTTCAAAAGAAACAACATCACCTGAAAATCTATCAGGCTAATACAGGGGTAGCTTTTGGAATCCACCGAATTTCATTCGGGTGGAACTCACCCAGAAGCCCGCATCTCACGAAACTTCTCCTTTCTCCCCAGAACAACTATCTCACCACAACACAACTCTCCATGTCTACCGCACCACTCTCCTCTTTTGTTGCATTTTATTTTTCCTCAAAACTCCACCTCTCATTTGCACATTGGTGCCTTTGGGATTCCTGTCACCCAATAGTCACTCAGGAAAAACTTCAATGGCCCCCAGTTCACCTTGGGAATACGCGTTGTTAATCTACTCTCGTAGCTGACACACCATAATGGAACCTAAAGATTTTCATCCGGTTGGGACGGCACTCTCCTCCTTTGAAGATACGATGTATCGTTCCTTGCATCGACTAAAACGCAAGTGTGTTTCTAATTGGCAAGACGACCGAAATTTTAGGGGAACTGGCAGTCCTCTCTTCCCCTGTTCTCTCTCAAACTGGCAGCCTGGAGACACTTAAAGGGCCGGTTACTCGATGGGAGAAACTTCAGACGAGCCAAGCGATCCCAGTTCAGACCCCTCTTGCTGTTTCCTGAGGTTCTTTGATGTCTGAACATTTTACCGACAAATTGTCGGTAGAATCAACAGGCATTAAAGGAAACCAGAAATGCACAAGAGGAATCAAAGGCGGAGTACGTGCCTCGTCTGCGGATAGACCTTGTAATTGGCTCTTAATGGATGGACCCGTAAGAATGGCTCTTAACACTGTGGGGGTACCACACAGATGGTGATGCAGGTAGCCGAAAAAGCCAATTATCATTGTGGCTTTGGTTCAGTTTAGTTATATTAAACTCCCGTTTTGAAGCAACATTAGGGCTATTTTAGGGTGGACCTTGTAATTTTAAGCCATGGTTATCGATTTAATTATAATTTTTATGGTCATCTGAGTTTTAGTGCAAGGGAGCAGAGTCTTTAAAACACCTTTTCCAAAAGCCCATAACACTTTAGTGGAAGGACACACCCCAACGAACTTTGCGGCTAACAGACTCCTTAAACGATGGGTTTTTAAGAGGAATCGGATCTCCATTCTGGAGCCCTCAACTACCAACCACACCTTACTAGCAGGCTATCATTATATAAAGAAGTTACGTAGAACAAAATTACATAGCACATAGAACAAACAAAAAAGGACAAACACAGAAAAATAATAGCATTAAAATTTTACTGAATGGAGAAAAGAGCAACTCGAAATCGCTTTATAACAATAAAAGTAATTTTTTAAATAAATGATCATGAGAAATTTAACTGAATTTGGCATCAATTTTCGTTCATTAACAAGTAAACTTTATCTGAGATAATTTTTATTATAAAATTGAAATTTCTAGTCAAGCAATTGAAACAAATTCAAATTTAGTTAATACATCTAAATTGATAATAATAGTATTGTAATTCAATTTTAGCAGAAATTTCTGGTAAAATTGAAAATGCTGACGAGGTTACACATGATTTTTCAAAACTATATTCATTTACAAATTTTTCCCAGTTGGAATTTACATAATAACTATAAAAGGAATTTATTCTCATGTCAAAAAGTTAAAAATGTTAGACAAAAAAGGGTTAAAAAATTTGGTAATGGATCTTGATTTGTCTTATGTTAATATATTAATTTATAATAATATTGAGAAAACTATTTGTTAGAAGATGTATTTGTAAATCTGATAGTAATTAAAAAGTATGATGCTCGTCAAAGTCATTTTTTTTGCAATACAGGCCTTTTTAATATACTTAGTTGTATAAAAAACTGATTAGTAAAGGGAAGAAATTTCAAAAGGACTATTGAAAACTAAGCTTAAGTAGAAAAAAACGTACTTTTCATAAATAGTATTGCCATTAAATGAGAGGGTATTGGTAAAATTTAATGAGAATTCTGAACTAGTGATTCTATGATTGGGAATTAACTCTTTCTGATTCTCAATTTATTAAATGTCCTCCTATACTGTCAGAAAAAAAAATATTTCTCCTTACTGCGATTTAAATGTTTCGAATGAAAAAGGAAATTGAAAAAATAGAATTACAGACTAATGAACCAAACTAAATTGAAATCTAATTTGAATTTAGGAAGAATGAAAGTAATATCATTGATTAAAACGTTATCCATGCAGCAAATTGAGAATACTAATTTTGCAATAGCTGGATTATTACCTAGAAGTTTGGAAAACTTTAAAGATTACCATTTTTTTTTAAATTCCTTTAGTTAATTGTTGAAAAAAATATTTTAAGCCTATGACGAGGTTCATATTTACATATTTAAATTTATTTCACCTAATACTCGTATTCATGAAAGCAATGTAAGTTTTTGAACAGCTTATTTCAAATTAGGTATTTTCATGCATACTGTTCATATACTATCATGCATACTGTTTTTGTTTTTTTTCATTTTTCATATACGAAATATGCAAAGAGAAAGTCCTATAACAGCTAAAAAATCGCGCCTGAGCCAAATGGGTGAATTGGGGTGTGGACTTCAGACCAAATTTGTATGTCTGTCGAATTTGAAGAAAATTCATTCAGAGGAAGTCTGTCTGTCCGAATGCTCGAAAACAAGGGAATTTGGCAACTACAAAATGTAAAGAGCTTCGGAAACAAATATTTAGTATCTAAACGTAGATCCCCAACGAATCTTGAACAAAATCTATCAAAGAGTTAATGATCAGCTGGTCTTTAACTAATCGTGTGTGTCAATACAATGATACAAATGAAATTGGGTCTGTGATCCTTTGGCGAATTTTAGATTCAATCAGTTGGAAAAAATGTGGACAATATACATGTTCAATTTTTGAATAATTGCATATGTATGCCAAGGTAGTTATCAATCTCCCAAAAAATCGCCAAAGTTTACATAACAAATTTTGTATTTGAAACTAAAGATCTAATTTTCTTAACTATTGTTTTTCAATTTCATAAAAGGCATTCACATCCTTATTCAGAGTTCAACCTTTTACACGAGTGAAGATGATTAACACCTTTAATAGAGTATTTATAAGAAAAGTTCTGTGAAAATCATTCACTTTCGACGGATTATTTCGAGCATTATTCCATTAAATATTTATACAGGGTGATCAAGAAATAGCAAGAGGTGCTCGGAGCCCTGTATAATGTTATGTACTCGATAAAATATGACAAAATTTGGTCACCTTACACATTTAGGTATGCGGTTTCGATTTATCAAGAAAAAAGAATTAGTACCAAAAAACGCCGATAGTGAATATTCTGGCGCAGTGGTGAAAAACCTCATTATGTAATTTGCAGTACGGGTGCTTCGTGACACGATATTGAGGATAAAAGGAATCCGTCTATATTTTGATGTTTCCACTGTGTGAACATGTCTTATTAGTCAAGCTATTTCATCAACTGGATGAGAATGCCGGTGCTGCTCTTCGTGAATACCAGTGGTTAAAACAGTTAAGTGAAATACTAATGACCATTTCTAACTTACGAAGAATAGCAGAAAATTTGAAGCAGCAGGAATTATTGGTTTGTAACTAGACCGAGGACGATTTCTGGTTGTGGGGCTACTTGAAAGGCCTTTTATTTGAAGGATATGTTTCTGGCATTTCTACTTTTAAAAGAACAAATAAAGTTACATGTCAGACGGATAGATGCTGCGAGCCCAGGTCAAGAACTTCGTGTTCTACATGCAATTCATTTCTGGCTGGTGGTCACCTTATGTCAGATCTGTAAATTATTATAATAAATATCTTTCATTATTATTTAGTGTGTTATTTATTGATTCCATCATCAATGATGTATTCTTTTTTCTCAGACTGCAGAGCCCGTATTTTCCCTATCGGCACTTTTTGGTACTATATATTTCTTGCTAAATAGAAACAGCATACTTTAATGTGCATGATGGCCCAATTTCGTTATATTTCTTCTCGTACATAACACACTACAGAACTCCTAACACCTCCTGCTATATCTTGATCACCCTGAATACGCCAGCAGATTTTGTTTGGTAACTTTTGAAAATGATAATTGATGTATGAATTTTTCATTGAAATACCTCAATTTCAGTTTTATATCATTAATAAACCAATTGTGAATCAATATTAGTAAATAAGTAACAACATTTCTTAATAGAGGTCACTATTCACATAAAATCACATACATCATTACTATTCAATAAAAAAAAACATAATTTTTTGTATAAAATGCGTTTATGTATAAACGCTCGACATAAAACATAAAAAGGCATGAATGACTCAATGAAATATTATTAACAAATAAATTATTTCATACATCTTTTGAGTAAAACCAAAAATTAACCAAACAAATAAAAAAACATTTTCTGATGAATTTTAATATTAAAATGGGACATTTAAAAATTATATTACCGAAAATAGGATTTAAAACACGTTTAGGATATTCATCATGACGGACATCCTAAACGTTTATATAGTCTAAAATATTGATAAACAGATATAAATTCATTAAATTCTACCTTTGTACAAAGAATGTTTCACTACTGTGTTCACAAATTTATTGTAAGATATGGCTATATCCTTCCGAAAGTCATTTCATTGTCAATACCTGGAAACACGGTTCATCTCTAACACAAGAAGTGTTAGAGCATATATCCTGGTATATATGATGCAAAAAAACTGATATAACTTTATTAATTCCATGACTTTCTAGCATTCTTCTGGCTGTCAAATTTTTTGGGCCTCATTATTATTGATTGAAGTGAAGCATTCAGCTGACTCTATAAAATGTAATCAACGGAAGTGCCAATTAAGACGACATGGCGGCCTATACAGGGATCACCAATTGGGTTTGCCTTTATTTCAGACGTGATCCGCATTAATCTGTAATCATACCTCATACTTTCTGTATCTTCTGTAGAATGAAGTAATAATAAAATGTCTTGTATATGCTGTCAGATGATTTGTAAAAATAAGCGTTGAATACTTCTCCTTTTGAGTTTATTAAGTTATTCATTAGTTGATGAATTTATGCTATTAGTAATTAAAATAAATCCAACCAATATCATAACTGATCATAAAATTTATTTTCAAACTTTCTCAAGAATAAAATATCTTTACTGGAAACTATTTGAAATAAGTCGGGGAATTTTAGGGCACTCATAAGAATCACAATATATTATATAATTCTTCGTTCAAAAATTAGCCCCCCCCCCCGCTGGTGTGGTGTGGTATGGAGAGAGGATGCCAACTCAGGTGTTGTCCCCGTCACCTGGCCACGGTTCAAAATTGCTAGGTCTGTCATAAAATAGCCCAAGTGTTGCTTTATAACGGGTTGTTGATATAACTAAACAAAACTTGTCAAAGAAGTTCTATCATAAAATAATCCAAAAATTCCGACTACGTTAAAAACGCTGGTTATCGGCCACATAGGCAAATGTATATTTTATATATATATATACCGGGTGGCCAGAAATAAAACACCCCTACTCTGACCTCCCTGGATATCGAACTACTCAGTGTAAAGGCTTGAAAATTTGTGGACATACTATTCAAAAAATGGGGAAACGGATTTCACGAAAAAAAATTTAGTTCCAGAAATCACCGATAGGTGGCGCTGTACCACTGGACGTATGCTGAAAAGACACAAAAACACGTTTTAAACACATTTTATTTGAAAGTACCAAGCATACATGAAACAAGGACGTTATCGATGCAGGGAATGCTGCTCAATATGGTTCCCTTCCTGAAGATGTAAAATGTGAAGTCTGTGGACAGCTTGTTCAACTGCGGATCGTAACTGGTCATCTGAGATGCTTCTCACATGCAGACTGATACTCTCTTTCAAATCTGCCAAGGTTATCAGACGTTCTCGATAAACAAGGTTTTTTAAGTGTCCCCTTAGCGGTGAGTGGAGTGGAATCTCTTGGAAGGTACGGGGGTTTGTCGTGTCCCATATGCGACAGTTATGGGTGTTCACTGTTCCACTGAGGTGGAAATGGGCCTCATCGCTCCACAGAATCTGCCACGGCCACGATGCATCCACTTCAACTCTAGCAAGAAATGTCAATGCAAAGGTCAGTCGCATCTCCCTGTCTGTGGCCAGCAATTGTTGATTAGGGCGGATTTTGTACGGGAAACAATGCACCATTTTTCTGAGTACGTTCCACACTGTGCTATAGGGAACACCCAAGTGTCGTGACACTGCACGTGCACTACTGCAGCCTAAAACATTATCCATTGACTGTTCAACAATACCGGTGGCAACATCTTCAACGACATCTGAACGAACCGGTTTGCGTCCTCGACCAGGCTGAACTCCAAGATGTCCAGTTTCCTCGAATCGAGCGATCATTCTCCTGAGAGCTTGTGGAAGCAATGGTCCCTTACGCAAATCCTTAAGTCGGCGAAACTCTCGAAGTGCTGCTGGAGCATTTCCTTTATTCTCGTAAAACAACTTCACAAGCAAAGCGCGTTCTGGCAGCGTGACAGCCATCACTAATAAGAATGACATTCCCCACCTTTTAACTTCTTTTATACCCAGAACATGGCTTCTAACCATGCTTTATGCAAATTTTTCTGGTTACAGTATGAAATTGCAGTTACAACGGGAGTTCTAGCTTCTTTACTATTTTTATTTTCCATAAGGGGCAGAAAAATTAAAAAGGAAGCATGGAAGCATTCCATTCCGCATAAACATTTTAATTTTTATTATTATTTGTGTCTTTTGATCATAGTTCCAGTTGTGCAGCGCCACCTATCGGTGATTTCAGGAACTAATTTTTTTTTCGTGAAATCCGTTTCCCCATATTTTGAATAGTATGTGTACAAAATTTTGAGCCTTTACACTGAGTAGTTCGATATCCATGGAGGTCAGAGTAGGGGTGTTTTATTTCTGGCCACCTTGTATATATATATATATATATATATATATATATGATATCTTATAGTTTCTAGTTTATAATTTTTTCTGATGCAGTTATAAAGCCTGAAGGAATCCGACTATGTTCAGAACGCTGGTCATCATCAGCGATTTTTTTAATATTGTTATTTCTTGTAGTATAGATTTTCCTCTTTCCAAAACAGTTAATCTTTTCTAGGAAAAGGAAAGCCTGATCTATCATCCAGACTCCCATATTTTTCAACTAAAATTTGCCTTTAACTTCAGTTTTCTCCATTTTCCCCAGCATGAACGACATATCACAAAAACTAATATAGGTATTCACATACAAATTTTAGCGTGCATTTTAAATAATAGGGTCAATAAAATGAACCAAAAGTTTTATTGTTGGTGAAATACGTTAAATTATATTTCATCTAGATTTTATTCATCATTATATCCTATAACTTGTGTTCAAAGAAATATAGGATTGCTGCAAAACAATTTTGTGTAGTGTTAACCGTTTTAGTTAAATTTCCTTAAAATTTACTACAAATTTTCCTATTTCTCAAAATATATATTTTGAAATAATTTTATTGTATTTATAGTATTTTGTATAATTATTAACAATGTATCTAAAAACCATAGTTTTAAATTTTTTTTAAAAAATCCAATTTTCCAAAAAATTTCGTTTGAACGTAGTCGGATACCTTATGTAATTAGTGATATTTGTTAATCCCTTTAAACAATTATTTATAAAAACTAATTTATATATTCATCAAATAAGGAAAATAATATCTTTTCTTAGTAATATTTTCATTTAAATCTTAAAAATGTAAAAAATAAAAGCTTTATTAAGAAATCTATTTTTCATTCTATTTTACTTAAATTTCTCTTACATTTAAAATGGTATTTTTCATTCGATTGTTCAGAAAAGGAGAAGATAAAGGGAAACTGATATTTGTTTTTTTAGAGGATAATTAAAATATTAGTCATGGAAATAATAAATATCTAATCCAATTCCAGCTTACAAATCTGCAAATACAAAAAAAAATTGAATTTTGCCCTGAGGCTCAACTGTAGACATGCTAATCCTCGAATTTTAAATTTATTATAACAATATTGTTGCTTCATATTAGAGAATTCATCCAAGGATCTTTTTCTGAAGTATTCCCTGTTATTGAACGAATCTCGGTAGTGAATCGATTTTTATTTATTGGTATTTATATTTCTTGGAATTGAATAGTTTCCATAGTTTCTAAGCACTAAAGTTTTTGTTCAAGGAAGTTCAGTTGGTGTAATATAAAAATATCTGATGTTCAAAGCTTTTAGATCTGATAATAGTCAGATCACATGACTGAATACACAGGAGATTTGAGTTGGAATTAGTTTGGTTTCAAGAAGGGAGCTTCAAGTATTTGCAGTAGTATTGCGTCAACAGAAGCATTTCGAAACGATGAAGCAACAATGCTAGAAATCCAAAAGAAGTATCACAAATATGGGATAGGTCAGTTTATCCTTTGTTAAGAATAGCAATCTAGAGAAAACAATTCAAAAAATTTTGTTTTCAAACATCTTTATCCTAGTATTATCTGAAATACAGTGGATGCAACATGATTTTATACCGAAAAGGTGGTACATTTTTGTATTTTTGGAAAGTATAAATTTCTAAAAGTTATTTCTCTTTGTTATTTTTAAATTTATTTTCATGTTTGTGATGTTTGGATAATAGAACACATTTTGAAGCTAAGTTTCATCTCTAATCAATCCAGTCTTTGATTTCGAGATATCCATTTATTATTTCCTAAAAAATGTTGGTAAGTTAAAAAGAAGGTACACTCGTAGTACGACAAATCTGAAATACATTTCCCTATCTGTCAGCGTTAAACAGTCATTAATGACATGAATTATTGTACTAGAACAAATTGTACTAGAACTGTTTAGATATTCTTGTGATTCTTTCAAGATATTCCTTCTTTTAATTCTATTTTTGATAAATCTGAATTCAAAACTTCTCTGTTACTTTATCTTTTTTCCACTTAAGAGTTCTTAGCAATATATATTTGGAAGAACAGTTAATTATGTATTCCTGAAGGAATAATTTTCTCTCCAGTTTTATAACAAAGCGTGGTTAATATTTTGCCAGAAAAATTTTCTAAGATTCTTACGGAAATATTTTTATAGGACTCGTGTCTTCGATAATTTCACCAAACCGATAAGTCAGATTCTTTTTCATTACGAACGAATATAGCATTTCATAAATACAAATAATTATATTCTAAAATTGATTAAAGGGAAATTACAGTTAATGGAACATTCAATACAACATAGGAAAAATGAGATCTGAGTGTGTAAATCTTGTGCCAATTTCTTTGTTTTACTTTGAACTTTTAAGTGAATATACGCTTTTAATGTAATTCTTCAGAGTAAGATTCATGGCTTTTCATTAATTTTAACTGTGTAAAAAGATTCCTCCAAAAGGATTATAACGGATTTTTGTACTTCATCATCTCTCAAAATTCAACACACATACTTTAGATATCTCTTTTTTATTTGCTTCTTCGTTAATTAAGGGTAAAACCTTATCATTCTAACGGGTTTCGATAGCTTTGTTTTATGGTTTCAGAAAAGCAGCTTCACGTTAAACAGCATTAATTGATAGTTATTTTCCTTTGGTACTTCTGTGCAAATAAAAGATTAAAAAAAAGTGAGTTTTTTTTGTCGATAAATATTTTTTAAAAAAAATTTAAGTTTTTTCCCATTCTCGATCTCTTTTGTGAGCAATTTTTATATATTTAATTTCTACATCTTAATATTCCTTAAAAAATTTTAAGTGACCAAATGCATAGCTAAAAATGACATAAACTTGAAAATAAAATTTCTATTCACTTTTATTTCTAAGATTTTATACTACATTATCAATTACTACCGTTGTGTTTTAATTTCAAATTTAATTCATAAATATCAAGTAACTTCTCTTTGATGGACACATTCAATCTTCAATCAAATAACAACCTTTTAATACGAAGAAATTATACAATTACATAAATTAAGCAATTTTAAATTAATTCTTTTATCATATTTTCAACTGAAACTTTATCTGAAAAGAAAGTTCAATATTTGAATTCCATCACTTGTCATGGAAAGAATATAAATTGCTAGATTTTTGAAAGACTTCTGATAATTTCTTGCGGAAGATTAGACAGGTAATGAATGTTTGAAAGGCTTCTGTTCTGAATATATTTTGAAGCATTGAGCAAACAATTTTAGTATTTGCTTTATCGGGAAAACTTTTTGAATCCGGAAAAAAGAGAATTTCTATTTTGGAATGCCACTGCATAAACCAGTAGTAAATTATTTTAAAGATAAAATTTTTAAGAATGTTAAAATCAGCAAAAGTGGCACATACCTAGAAATTAATATCATATCCTTTATTTTAAGATAAATGTGTCAAAATGTGACTTTACATCACCACAAGAGATAAGAGAAACTGTAAATATGCTTTATAGTCGTTTAATCAGAATCACAGCCGATCCGACATCTCCAACATCGAAACTCACCATTGCGAGGAAAATGGTCCCATGACATATCTAGATCATTCAAAGATAGTATACAGTGTAATTATTCGGTGAAATCTCTTTGTGAGCATATTAAAACTCTGAACGACTATTTATTTGTCCAAGCTCTATAATATATTCAAATTCTTTGGAAGTTAATTAATGTGTTTTTAATGTGTTTTTGGAGTTTGTGTTGAAATTTATACATTTCACCACTATTACTTTATTTTCACTTTGCATTAGCTAATTTTATTGTAAATATAATTCCACCTCGATATTATTTTCAATCAAACTACAATTTTTTTATTGGATAATACATTCATAACTTTAAGCTGAATAATCCTAGAAGTCCAGATGAGATTTACGTTAACTAAAAGAAACAAAACTTGAAAGAAATGAATTAAAAATTAGATGCAAACAAGCATAATTTCCGTTTTTCTACTTTAAGAATGATTTCTTCATTACGTTATTATAGAAAGTGCACATTTAAAAATTTTAATGCTTTCGAAAGATTTGATGAAAGTTTTACATTTTCTCAATCAGAAGTTCCTCCAATACTGAGTAAAGAAGAGCTTATTATACAATAGTAAAAAAGTTATTATATTATATTTATTTAACTTCACAGCCGCTATGAATTTCTCAGGCTCCCTTACAGTGATATTTTCTTTGTAATGATGATGATAAATGATCAAGGCAGGATGCGTTAATTAAAAATTCATTTTTTAGATGAAATATAATTTAACTATTATGTGACACTGATAATAGGTAAAAATATCCACTGTAACATCGCATAAGGGCATAAGGAAAATATTCTATGATCATTAGTATGAGGAAAGCAATAAAGGACAGCATATGCCCCGTTGACATAAACATTAATCTATCAAACGCAGATATCCAGTTGATGTTTACAAGCACACTAACTAAGAAAAATGGCATAGTATGCTCTTTTGGAACTTGGTTGCATACTGAGATAATATAGAGGGAATGTTTGTATGGATTAAAAAATAAATGAATAAAAAGTGTGCTAAGGTGTCTAATTTGCCAGGAATGAGAAATTTATTCATTCTTATTTCATTCTTATGCAGTAGAATAGTTGGAAAATCGTTCTTTGCGACAATAGTTAAATAAATTTAAGCTCATAAGCGAAGGAAATGAAACATAACATGTTAACAATATGACACAATATGTTTTTTGAAAAAATCACTTCTAAATTTTAAATCATTATTTATCAATTTAAGCATATAGAGAATAATACTTTGATGAGAAATTTATATATATAAATGATTTACTACTCCAATTTTTACTGCACATAAACGCAAATAAAACCATGCTTATCATGATATAGTTTTTAAATAAAGGAATAAAAACTATAGCCTATATAAATTAAATTAAAAAAGAAACTCTAGAAAGAAATGATGGTTCATTATGATGGTGCACTCTGATAAAATGATATAATTTTATGTAAATATTTTAATAAAGAATGATTAAGCTTAACAGTAGCAAAAAGTATTCTTGTATTCAGTAAAAGCATTCTTGACCTTGAATCAAGAAATTTTCTAAAAAGGTCATCTTCGAAGTTATTTGAAACAAGTCTCTTTAATTAATTTATTGACAAATCTTAGACAAATGTAAAATTGCGATTCTGTTAAGAATCGTTATCCATATAATCATTAATTTTGCTTTCTAGCACAAGGATTCTTAATTTAAAAGTTTTAAGTGATATTCGAGCAGAGATACAAAAGTCTGGTCTCTTTGAAAGCCTATTGGTAGGACGTTTATAAACTCGTGCATTAATGCCGAAGAAAAGCTATTAAGACAAAACAAATTTATACTTATTAATTAATTGTGTTAAAGGAAATTTCTTTTCCCTTTTGTTGAATAATTTGTAGGTCTTATTTTCTCAGACAATAAATACGCAAACATTCAGAAAAAAATGGAACCAATAATATCTTTTCTTTTAAAATGTAAGCGGGGCTTAGAACATGCTCAAGAATTCCTATTTTAGAATATGGCATAATGTATATTGTTCACAATAATCATTACATGATGACTCATATGTACATATAATGCTAACTTTTATTAAAGTTAACCCTATACGTGTTGATTAATGAAATTAATTTCTTACTCAGATACTTAAAATACAGTATTATTCCATCTTTCATTATAACTCTCCTCGTTTTACTCAACCGAAGGAAATACCTGATAAGTTTTATTTATGTTTTCGTAAGGATTTCAATGAAACTCGCGTTTGGATAGTGAATGAAAAATAATTTTTATCATTTATTTTCTATATTTAATCAACTTATTTTAAGCTTAAACATTAAATACTTTTTTAACTTTATTGTACACGAAACATACAAAAATAAAGTATTGTAACCGTCAAAAATTTAGAACCAAAGATTTGCCGAATCTCCATGTATCAGACCTCTATAAGCTTAAAAAACACATTTTTTAAATAATGTATATCCGTGAACATCATAACTCAAAATCGCTTTGAGATAGATGGATGAAATTTAGAATATTTTTTTATTCCAAATATATAGATATATAATTCAGAAATTTCCTCTGATATTCAAAATGTATGTAGGTAAAAGTTATTCAAATAGTTGAACCGAAAGTTCTCATTTTTTATAAGAGAGAGCCTGCTAAATTCTTTGGTACACAGCTGCAAATAAAACTCTACTATTTAGAAAGACGCGGAGTGGTGATTTTTATAGAAATATTTTGTCGAGTGTATTATACTAATGGATTTAATTTTCAGCAATATACCAAAGAAGTGAGCAATTTCTCATCATCTACAGATATTTTGAAAATCAGAAAAAATTTCTGCACAGGGTATTCCTGCCGATATACGATAGCTGGTTTATATAAAAATAAAACAGTATAATATAATCTCATTCGAATGTCATATTGCATTCAAATATTAAGTAATTGATAGCTGGAAAATAAGACACAAGACGCTGAGCAATTTGAGTTACTAAAAAAGAAACATTAACACGTGCTGTAACAAAACTCATCAATAAAATTGAAGCAGATCTTAAAGCAGATGGAAGAGATGAAAGGAAGTTTGAGCTTTAAATAGAAAATCTACATGATCAGTTCGCTTGAGTTAACAGATTCTAAATTAGAGAAAATATTATATCTTGAGGATAGAGATAAAGAATTAAGAGTCTGCTGATAATTACTGAGAAAAAATTGTCACTTGCAGATTTAAAGAAACTAAACATCCTAGAATTCTTGATCAAAATAAGAGAGTTCATGAACATCCCAACTCCTCCACCTATTCTATTCAATAATCCAATGTAAAACATCAGACACGTACTATTAAATTACCAAAGATTACAATGCCTACGATTTCTGGAATTATATATGAATGGTTGACATTTTGAAATGTATACAAAGCACCAATACACACAAATAAATTGTTAGACGATATTAGTAAAATTAATTATCTAGAAGCGCATTTGCCTGGAAAAGCTTTATCTATACTTATAATAAAGCTCAATGTGTGTGTGTGTGTGTGTATGTGTGTATTGGCGCTCTACAGGCCAGACCGTTGGACCTACAACTACCAAATTTGGTACATGTATACCTTGGAGGTCGGGAATGTGCACCTTGGAGCTCTTTTTTTGAATTTTTAATTAGAATTTGAATTAAAATTTAAGTGAAAATTCGAAGTTTTTCCGCTATAACTTCCGAAAATATTATTGCACAAACATGATTTTTATATCAATTTAAAGATTGAAAAATTAGCTTTCTAACAGTATCAGTTTTTTTTTTAATTAATAACGTAACCTTCTATTTTTAACGAATTTTTAAAGAAATATTTTAACCAGGTTTTTAGCACGTGACCGGATGAAATAAAAGAATGCCGGAAGTTCGAATAAAAAAAAACTATCATCGCAAAATAAATCTAAAGAAAGGCAACTTTTAGCACGTGACTGGATAAAATAAAAGAAACATAAAATGTGATATTTTCTAAAAAAATAAATGCAAAGCAAAGGTTTCTGTAATCGTTTGCAATATCTAAATAATCAATTCAATAAATCTTCTTTACGGTAAACCTGATCGAATTCAGACATTGGAATCCCGACTTAATGGCATATTTCTATTATCGTTTGCAATATCTGTATCATTAATTAAATATTTTTTTTTTCATTATAAAATGTGATGGTTTCTAAAAAAATAAATGCAAAGCTAGGGTTTCTATAAAATCTGCACGAGTCAAAGGGAAAAAAAATAGGTTTTATCACCGTGTTGCCATCATTTTGACGGAAGTTCCAATTAAAAAAAAGAAAAATAAACTAATAAAATAAAAGAAACATGAAATGTGATATTTTCTAAAAAAATGCCAAGCAAAGGATTCTTTGATCGTTTGCAATATATAGTAAATAATTAATTCAATAAATCTTCTTTACGGTAAACCTGATCGAATTTAGACAGGATATGCGTTGGAATCCCGACTTAATGGCATATTTCTATTATAGTTTGCAATATCTGTATCATTAATTCAATTTTTTTTTTTCATTATAAAATGTGATAGTTTCTAAAAAAATGCAAAACTAAGGTTTTTATAAAATCTGCAAGAGCACGTGAAAGGGAAAAAATTAGGTTTTATCACCGTGTTGCCATCATTTTGACAGAAGTTCAAATTAAAAAAAACCTATCATCGCAAATTAAATCTGAAGAAATGCAATTTTAGCACATGACTGGATAAAATAAAAAAATATATAAAATGGGATATTTTCTTTAAAGAATGCAAGACAAGGGATTCGATGATCGTTTGCAATATTTAAATCATTAATTGAATAAATTATCTTTATTTATACAGGATTGAATTTATACAGGATATGCATTCAAATTCCTTTCCAATGGCCAATTTGTAAAATATTATCAATAGGTATATATATTGTTTAAAACTATTAATTTGATCTAAATGAAGTAAATAATTACATTTTATGTTGGTTGAGTCAAACAATGCATTTATGAATAATGAGTTTTAGTTTTCTTCATACTTTGATCTGTGAGCCATATTTTAATTAAAGAATATTATTAGGAAAACGTGTTCTTTTAGAACTTTCCGCCCATCATCTTAAAGAAAATATTAATTTCAGGCCAATCAATGCCCGGAGTTACTTCAAGGCTAATGAATATGTGATTTAATTGAAAATTTTAGAACCCATTACTCATGGCGAACCAGCTGGTTGCCAAAGGCGGCTAGTAAACAATAGAAGCCCTTGCTATTTCACGTGAAAACTATGTGAAAGTTGTTTCACTGTTGAAAAAAATATTAGGTAGAAAAGAAACATTAGTAATGAATCAGCTATTAGAAATTCCTCCTCTTAAGCATTCTAGTGATGAAAAACATTTTCCGCCATTGTTCGATAAATTACAAACTCAGAAGTGTAGAATCATTAGGAATTGAATCAAGATACGTATAGTACTTTATTATATTAAGTGATTTTAAAGTCGCTATCAAGTGACTTAGTATTGGAATTTAAGTATCTATTCAGAGATAAACATTCTCTCAGCGGCATGCTTGATTTTCAGAATTGGCAATAAGTTGGGAAAGAGAAAATTAAACTATGTTTTACGAATAAGGAATCACTACAGCTTCAAAATGCCAATCATTTGAATTGGTTAAGGACCAAGGTCAAATTCCAGAATGAGAGTCATATGCCTTACTGCGAATGAATTATTTGTATTTGATAGTATCACTCCAAAGGCTATGTCTTTTCTGTGATGATTCATCTCATTTAAAAATGTGTTGTACTTATGGTAAAAGTTTGTCTCTTCAAAAGCTCAAGTCCATACAAAGGGGGCCTTCTTTCGCTGAGTTAAGCCTGATCATGTAAGCTACTACAAATTACTGCAAATGCAGAGCAAAGGTCAAATGGTCAATCTGTGGGAACTGACAAGTAACTTAAATTTGTTACGATGAAAATAAACGTTAATAAAAATGAGAGATCGGAATCAAAAGTAGTAACTGAAGGCACAGCATTTGCGAATAACAGTTTACTCTGGAGAAGTTTATTTTCAGATTGATTGTTTATATTAATGAAAATAGTGGGAAGTATTTAATAAGAGTGATTATTCACATTGGCAGTCAACTTTCATTCATTTCTAAATTAATTGCAGGAAAAATGAAACTTAATAGGTTAGGAGAGGAATCCATGAATCATGGTTTATTCGGCGGACTTGAACATGCAAAAACGCATCAAAGATATAGCGTTAGTTTGTAGAATCTTGATGGAAGCTATAACTTAGAATTAGATGTTCTCGATGAAAAGAAAATATGCGCATCCTCACTTAAAATGAATGATGCTCATTGCTTGCACCAGTTAAAAAATATGGGTATTCTGGTAATGACGTGACGATAAATGAATGAGCCTATCTGTATAAAAATAATCCTACCGAAATTCGTTTGCTCATTGGAACTGAGAACTCAGTTATATCTAACATCTTTCAGAAAATTTGATTGCAGGAAAAAAACTTTTGAGATGGAGAGTAATGGGTAAATCTGATATTTTAGAGTAAAACAAAAATAGTTCATTATTAGTATTGTCATTGCATATCAATAATGCTAAGATTGCAGATCTCATGAATTTAGATTCCTTGTAAATTAAAGATGATTGTACAAAACAATAAAATAGAGACCCAGGAATATGCTTTACAAAATTTCAGAGATACGGTTAGTAGAGATAATATAGGTAAATATAAAGTAAATTTACAGTAGTTAGATGGACTTGAGCAAGCTTGCCCTTGGAAAAAAAATGAAGGACATTCATATTCAATCATTTGAATAATTTTTACCTTCATATGTTTTGAAAATTAACAGAAATTTTGGAAAGCATCAAATTTTAAACTAAACTCATTCAGAGTATTTTCTGGCAATCCAACTTCAAATAAGCTAAATTCAAATAATATTTTCTAAATTGAAAGAACTATATTGATAAAATTTGATGCTCGAGTTTAGCATCAATAACGTAGACATCTATCGAAAATGGAATTAAATCTCTCGAGGGATCGATCGTGTGTCAATTTTCAGACACTTAAACACGATAACTCAAATTCGCATTTAAATAAAATTTTGCATGCGATCTTGTGACTACAGTTGAAGACCTGTTTGAAAATGTGCGTTTCAATCGGTCATAAAAAAGGGGTCCAAAATACAGATTCGGTTTAAATTTATAATATAACTGTTTTTCAACTGTCTCACTTTTCCTTTAATTATAAATTTACATTCAAGCTATTATGTTTTACTAAATTGTACTTAAATTTTTGTAAAGCATTTACTGAATCTGAAATTATTCGTTAATTAAAATAGATAATATAGCTTATTAAAGGCAAAAACACTCACATTATAAATAGAAAATTGAATAATACATATTTACCATCGTATCGAAAATCGAACATGCATTCTGAATTTTGAAATAAAATAAAACCTACGCTCCAAATTAGGCATGAAAAATTCTTGATCATTATTCTCAAAATAATTCTTTTTTTATTGTTTTGTAATAAAGCAATTGCTGGGAAATACGTAAAAAGGCATTAGGATAAGCTGAGAACTGAACAAAAAAAATCTGACTTTTTCCTACTTTATGAGAAAAATATAAACGTATATGAGTCGTAAAAGTTATAATCAATTTTTACTTTCCTATTTCAGAAATTACAGCCGACAGTCAAATTTCTGCAACTGCTATTTTACATTTTATTAAAATGTGGAAGGTTGCAGAAGTTTTTCATTCAGTGGCTCATTAAGGGCTATTTCGCATTCATGGCCTTGCCAGAAGTCTACAATGCTTATGTTGGCAAAAGTGAACATCGCTTATAGGAATCATTCAACAAGAACATGCTCATCATTCTCATTATTTTCTGCAATTTTACTATTAATTCATTAATTGTATACCAGTTTGTATTTTAATGTCACATCTGAATTATTTTTCTGTTGTGTTCTGGTATATTTCAATTCATTTTATACTTTTCATATTTTATATTGCATAATGTGAATTTTGCACTCAGATAAATTAATACTTTTGAATTAAATTGTTTAGTTGTCTCGAGAAATCGCAACTGAATGCATTGATAAACTTGAAAAAAAGAAATAAATAATACATTAAATCTTTAAGAATTGTTTCAAAGTTTTTTTGAAAAATTATGAATGTGCAAAGCTTTGATTAAAAATATTTATTAGACTTATGAATTTTGTAGGAAACGGCTGATAACATTGCTGATGGAATGTAAAATAAATAATTAACATTAAAGTATCTTTCTTAGAGAGTTAGGAACTATTCTTATCTTTGAAATAGAAATGCGATTGCACCAATATTATGAAGTACCTTAACTAGAATATTCTTAGGAATAGGAAAATTAAAGTTACTACTAAACCTTTTAAAATAATTTTTCAATAATTTCCCCTCAACAAGATCATCTTTGAGCTCGTTCGTAGTGCAAAACTTTATGATATAAGCTGTTGTTTATTAAATAAATCTTTACTTTTTCAACAATTTGCTTAGTATATTTACTAATAAATTTGATAAACTCTTCATTCCTATATAAAGCAAGACTACAAAAGAAGATTACAGAAGAAAATATTTTTTTCAAAAAATCAGGCAATGCACTGAATAATTCTTTATAAAAAAAGACATACATGTTTAGAATAATTAAAAGATAATAAACTGAGACAATTATAAAACAAAAAAATAACACATAGAATAAGTTTAAAAAGTGATAAAATAGAATTTTAAAAATAAATTATTCAATAAAGTTTACCAACAATTAGTAAATTAAATTCTATAAATGAAAGAAAACATATTTCATAGAAAAAATGTCGTAAAATGCTTCATAAGAACGAATATGAAATCTATTCAAATGAACAAGAAGAAAAAATAATTAATAGACTAAAAAAAAAAGGAACATAAACATTTAGTTTAATTTTATGTTGAATTATGCAGTTAGATTTATCGTATTTGTCTTGAGTCATTTCCTAGGTCATTATTACATTCACAATTGTAACCAATATTTAACAGTAATAAATTTTTACTAGATAATTAATAACGAATTTTCTTTTCAACTAAAAATTTATGATAATAATTTCATCAATTTCTCATCATAATCATCAATTTTCCTTTTCATAATTTCAGATTTTCTAAATAATTTCAAACTTCGTTTTTTTTTTCTATTTGAACGTCCATTTTATTTTTATATTTAACAATTCAGAGAACAACAATATATGCATTATCTTTTAAGGAATACTATTTTTCTTTTTTTATTATTTTACAAACATGTAGATTTGAATTTTAAACGTATCAATAAACCACAAGAAGACATATATAATTACATATTTTGCTAAAAATTACCATCGAGAGCAATTAAATCTGTATAAATAATTTATTTCTTTTAGATATATAAATTACATCTTGTGATCTCAGAAAAGAAATTAAGCTTGTGTTTTATCGATTATACATATCCAATTAATCTAAATTATAATGTACGTACACACCAAAAGATTTTTTTTTAATTTTAGATTTAGAATTCTAATTTTTTCACAGTAGGTCATTAATGCATATTTAAACTCATTTCAGGGAAGAAACCATATTACACGAATTGTTAATCAATAAATTAATATTTAATGAGATAATTAGCATATTTTTTAAACATCTTAAATTCTAATCTGTACAGACACTCAATTCTATTTCGAAATGATACCCAATATTAGTCTTCATGTCGTCTGCCTCAATCAAGTTGTAAAAATATATGGTTTTTTAACAATATTTTTTATGAACGATGAATAGAAAAGCGAGATTTTTTCTGTCATTTTAACTTTTAATAGCTATTAAAATTTATTTCTATATATATAATTTGAGACACAAAACATACCCTGATTCAAAAAAAATATTTTGATGTATAAATAATAGAATTTTTTGTTGAGTATGGTTGTTTGAATGAAGCAACGTCGTGGAAAAATACTATTCTTCATAAAATGAGTTTTTGAAAAATCGACACTAGAGTTCTTAGTGAAAGCACCTAAAAAAATCTATATAACTCGAGAAATATTTCGAATATTGACAACATCTTGAAACTTAAAGGATCAGAGAACATTTTGAAGCAAGCAATAAAAACATATCTGTTATTTTGAACGATTTTAGAAGTTTCAAGTGTACAAGAACACCTAAAACTTAAATTATTTCTTTGCTTTATATAATTCATGCGCTCCCCTCATAATTTTACTCATATTTCAAAAAGTGTATTAGGATAATACTTTTCCAATCAATTTTGATTCCACGTCACTCTTTGTAAATCCTATTGTTTTCCTCTTATTCTGATCTTTCCTAACGAAATCGCATTATTTCCTTATTCGATTAGGAATAATAATTATTAGACAAATATAATTATAATAATTTTATGGGCATCAGCTATATATAATACTAACCAAATTCATTACTAATTTTTAATCTCAGAACTGACTATTTTATGGTGCCTTTTATTACCTTTGATAGTAAATTTCAATAGATTTAAGCAATTTATTTTAAGCATCAATATCTAAGCTGATTGCTTGCGATAAGCTGTCGAATCTACTGAAAAACTGTGGCTCCATTCTTCCCTTGCCTCTTGTAATTAGAAAAAGATATCTAGATAAATATTTATAACACTGGCTTTCAAGAGTGAATTGCCCTAATTATTCACACAAATTACAATAACACATATTATATTACTCGAGAATTTGTAATAAGACAATAAAATTGGAAAATAAACTGTTCAAATGAAATACTGTTTATTCATAGGATTTCCGGATAAAAAGAATAAGTAACAATTAATATTACAGAGGTTTTTCATGAAATGAATTTCTATTTTCGATGTAGAATTCTTATTTATACATTTCAGATTATCAAAAAAAGATTGCTGAATTTTTTATTATAATTTTTCTTTTTTGCAACTTATGTTAAAAAGTTGTTAAAAATTGTAATTATAAGCCTAACTAGAGGACTTTGGTGACCTTGTGGTAAGGTCTCGGGTTTGGATCTGGAGGGTTTCTGGTTCGAGACCCGATTCCACTAAAGAACCATCGTATAAGCGGACCTGGTGCACGTTAAATCCATCGGGGTCAAACGTCTTTCCACTGATGTGATGTGGAAATTTGGAGATCTCGATGCAGTTCAAGCGTCGTCCTTGTCCTCTGACCGTGGTTCAAAATGACGCGATCTGTCCCAAAATAACCCTAGAGCTGCTTTAAAACATGTTTTTAATATAACGAAACAAAGTACTATCCGTATTAAAGCTCAAATGTCCGTTTCGCAAAACTACGGTAGTCACCTTAGAACCCTAGATATCACAGCGAAAAACCTCTCCTTTCCTTTCCTTAAATGTTATTGATTGAAAACCAAAAAAGAAGCTTTTTAATTAGATACTGTCGATCAGATAGGTTTTGGGGGCACAGGTATTTTAAAAACTGTCTAAAGATGTCCGATCATAAATTAGTTTAATAGTCTTCAGCTAAGCTCTTTTCTATATCAATCATTTTTGACTACGGACTGCTCTTATTGTCGGAGGGATTTTTCTTTATCTTTCAGTCTTCCAATCTAGTATGTTAAGGTACATGAATTTTAATCATTTAGAAATGCGGGAGTTAAAACCAAGTTGTATAGCAAGAAAAACGATAAATTACATTTATGGAAGTTATACATACAACATTCCTCTAAATTTTATAGTAATTTGTCGCTCCATTTTTGTTTCATCTTATATTTTAATCTAAAAAAAATGTTGTATTCTGTAAATGAACAGCAATTTCTAAAACAAAAAGCAGAAAGCGTCATTAAAGAATGATTGCAAGATATTAATCGAAATCTACGATAAAACCTTCAAACTTTTTTGGTCTATCTTCTATTAAATGAACAAAAGTCTATAAATTCTCGAAGATCATAAATCATGAACGCCTCTGAAAATCGTTAAGGGAATACTAAAATGATAATGAATTATATTTCAAGCAATCAAATATGATTCAACGTAGCACTTGGGATCCTTTTCTCAAACATATTAACAATGACAATCAATTTATGAATTTAAAAATATTCAAAGAATCACAATTGGATGTAATGCCAAGTGATTATAAAATTCTAGAAAATTCCTTCATTCAATTGATCGAAAAAATAGCAATATAAAAATTTTGATATCTGCCCTAAATCAAAGTTGTGACACAAGAAATTAGTCGTGACAATCATGATTATAGAAGTCATAACACATTTAAGCGTGTGTCTTCCATTGTGATAATAGCCATTCTTATTGCATTTTTAAATTCCAATAATGTAGCTACCTCCAAAAATTTTGCAATTTCATTATTTTTATGACAACTTTAGCTATACTTAACTCAACGTTAGTTTACTGATAGAGGAATGAACATTATATTGGATGTTTAGGAATGGATATATCTTATTTAATGTCAAATACAATGAGTATGAATTCTAATGCTTAAAATATCCATTACGAATTACTTAACATAATACTGATCTTATTCCTATAGTAGTCGCTGGGAATACTGATTATATTTAATTTCAGATGAATCGTTTAACTTCATGTTTTTGATTCGGCTTAATAATTTCAAAATAAATAAGAAAAAAAAAATAACACCACTTTTTCCGTTTAATCCTTCCACTGGTGACAGTACCATAACATCATGGAGTTATTTAATAAAATGCCATTCTCATCCGACTTCCAAATTTCCAAAAAATTATAACTTTACTTTTTTAAAATTTGTTTTGTAAATCACAAAAGTTTTAAATAAAATCCATGTTCCTTAATTTTTTACAATAGGAAAAATCATGCGATTAAATATTTGATGAAACAATGAAAAAAATTTGAATTTCAAGGCAACAATTTAATATATAAACAGAAATTATACAAAAAAATATGTCAATTTTTTCCTCCAAATTCAGCAAAACTTTGACCGATTATTAAATTGGTATCATTTAAAAGACATTTTGTTAAAATTTTGGAACGGATTAAATGTCTTTTTGTGCTATAATATTTTCGTAAGAAATATTTCGCCAAGAAAATATCAAAATCCAGCTTAACTTTTAATTAAAATTCTAATAAAAAATATTCACAAATCGCTCTGAAGTGCACATTCCTATCCTCCATGATATATATGCGCTATATGTAGGTCAAGGATCTGACCCATAGAGTGCCAATGCATAAAAACACACATTCATCTTTATTATCACTAGAAATATTTTGAAGCATTTGAAAACATTTAGGACATTTGTTCAAATTGAAAAACATGGTTTATGGAAATCCTCAAATTAAAATTCTCTCTTGAGCAGGAGTAGCATTCTTGTTGATCCTTCTTGTTGATTCTTGTTGATCCTTCTTGTTGATTCTTGTTGAGATTACAAAGCATTGCATTTTTAAAACCGGAGTTTCATTTTCACTAATTCTCTTTCCATGTTATGCATTCAGAAAATATTTAAAATGATTATCTGAATATAACAAACATTGATGTTTGAACAGATTTCCTCCTCTGAATTTCTTCATTATTTTTTGTTATCTAAATCTCGGGAGTAATTGCTAGAATCTGTAATCCTTCGGTTGCAACTACATTAAAAAAGATTTCCACTTTCTCACTAAAACGAATATCATGTTTAGAAATATTTGATAAACAGTGCGACTTAAAATAATGCGGACAAGTTTAAAAGCAAAGCCAAATGCAAGCAAGCATAAATCAATTAAAGATATTTTTGCAGCCAAAACCGTACCAATTAAAGCTATTTTAGAAAGGAGCTCATACCTCTCAGAATATATTATCTGCATCTCGAAAATTTAAAGGAAAAATTGAATGGAATTTGTTAAAGTCAGTTGCATAAAAGTATTTAAATTTAGGAGAAGTTTAGTGTTATCTACTCCTTGAAAGGTAGACTTTAGATTGCATTTTTCACAAAAACTAATGTCACCGAATTCATGCATTAAAAGAAATTAAACTGCCTACATGAACTTTTAAAACTTCAGATTTGCAAGGTAGAGTTTTAAAGAAAATCAGTATGGCGCTTAATTACAATGAGAAAAACAAGTAGAAAAAGATTAATTTTTATTATATCTCAATGAACAACATCAAAGGCTGCTGAAGACAACGCAAGAGATATTCTATTAAAAATTAAATAAAATTTGCAATGTAAATACCTTACATTCAATGAGCTAATCAATATGCTTGTTCCTATCATTTTAAACATATATTGTTAGATAATTTCCTTAAATATGTTGAGTCATTTTTATTTTGCAATTTAATCTAGAATAGGCAAATACATTTAACTATTTTTTAACAATAACATCTATTATAATCGCAAGTTTTTAACCATTT
Organism: Argiope trifasciata; assembly: GCA_026543055.1. Lineage (NCBI taxonomy): Eukaryota > Metazoa > Arthropoda > Arachnida > Araneae > Araneidae > Argiope > Argiope trifasciata. Next base: position 2,754,363 of record JAPMOQ010048006.1, on the reverse strand, counting down.
TACGGCATCTATCTTATTTGAAGGTAAGGTTTTCAGGTTTGAGTTGTAATAAAGTCCCGTTTAAAAGAAACATTTCAATTATTTTGGAGCAAACCAGCTAATTTTGGACTCCTGTAAGACGACGAGAACGACACATTAGCTGTCAACCCTCTTCAAATTTCTGAACCAAGTTAATGCTCTTACATGTGAGATCAATCCTTAATCTCCCCCATCTCATGATGAAAGGCTAATTATGCAGAATTGTAGGAATTGATTTTACGCAAATTTACAGCGAGCATGTATCGGTACAATAATCAAAACCAAAATAAAAATATTGCAAGATAAATCTGTGCCCAACAGCAACTGTAGTAACTTGAGAAATATATATTTAAGAATAGCTTATATGGAAAAAGAAACTCAAGAAGTGGGCTATGGATGATAAAATTAATTTTAATATAGAATGAAAGGTTGGTTTAGAATTATGACTATCTTTCTCTGTAGGATTTCAAAACGCATACCATGGCAAAATTACTTTTTTCAAGATAAGTGATGTTGATCAAGTGACGGAAACTATTAATATTTTTTGCATCGACTTAATTATCACTGAACCGAATAATAAACAGTTTCATGAACTTTTAAAGGAACTTTATTTCATCAGCTTTAAATTCATTTTTACTTAGTCCTAGTTAAAGTATCAAGAATTCAGTAATTCGACTCGAGAGTCATTTGCGTAGATATTAGTTCTTCCCAATAGCTTCCTTCTCATTGTAGGCTCGAAAAATACATTAAACTACTCTTTTTTAGTAAAGTAAAGGAGACGGGGGGGTAGAGTTACCTTCCAGTTTTGAAATTGTTCGTCTTCCTTCGCTAATTTTATCAAAAAATTCAATCACGAGAACGAAAAACAAAATTCAAATTATAGGTAAATGCCTCATTAATTAGGTTACTTAAATTCATATTTCAAAGATTTAAAAATGGTGAATACCACAGCAAAAATTGGCCAAATTACTCAGTAGTCCGAGTAAGAAATGAATCCATAAAATCATCTGTATTCAAGTTGAACTAATTTAAAATAATTCTAAACACGCATAAATATTTTGAATGTTCTCTCCACTATTGTATAGATTATGTGTATACAGCACTATCTAATTAGAAATTTAAATACGTTCGTAAGTTGTCTTTGAATTATTCGCATCAGCATCAAACATTCCACAACAAAATAAATCTGATCTGATGTAAAATAATTCGTCAGATTGAAAGTAATGTTCTTCCATAATAATGCCTACAAAATTTACAAATTAATGCTCACCTTTTCCGTAATGAGAATTCCCATATTCAACATGTATTCGAGAAATTGTATTAGAATCAGACTTAAATCAATTGATTTGAAAGGGCGCAAAACAACATGAAGTACTCTGAATCTTGTGACCAGTTAAATTCAACGAAATACATTTAAAAACATTTAAGAGTCAACACCAAAATTCCTCTTCAGAAGAATCAAAAGTTCCTTCAGGCCTGATGTTAACTCGGATGTTAGTTCAATGCTGCTAATAATGCATGGGTGAAATTCTCTTAACATAAATTTAGAATTTTTTGTAATCTACATGAATAATTTGTATATACAATAATCTGCATGCATATTAAGCAAGCACGTTTATCATGATTAAAACTTTTTTAATCGATTTCAATAACTCCTGGTATAATGTCAGCGGAATTTTATCTACATTTATCAATCCTCAGCAAGGTAATTCAAACAGATTATTAAACATACATTAAAATTACTTTTCAATTTAAAATAACATTTCATACAAAATTATATTTTTCTTAACTATACAATCAAGATTTAGAAAAATTGAATGCGATTATTGCATTGCAAGAGTAATGGAATTCAATTTCATGATTATTAAGCTTTCCTTTCTCTGATTTGCTTTTTGCACTCTGGCGAATAATCAATTTTCGATAAAATAAATAAATCGAATAAACTTTGCATAGAATGCAGTACAAATTTACTGTTCCGAAACAATGAACCCATATTACTATTTAACTGCTCATTATAAGAAATTAACTGAAAAGCATATTTTTCAATTCGAATTCACCAATTTTAGGTATTATGCACGACTGAAGATTTCATATACATTCAACACTAAAATTCCAAAAAACATTCAGTACACTGCATATATCTACTTCAACATTAAAAATAAAATTCAGGAGATAAAAACTTATCAAGGAACATTATTTCCAAGTTACAAAAATAAAATCTGTACCCAGAATTTATAATTGGATACAAATTTTACAAACCTCTAATGCATATTATATATATTGCCTCTGTTAACAATAAGTATTTTAAATAAGGATTCTACATAGGTGGTTAAAAAATAAACAACATACAAAAACTTTGAAGTTTCCAATTAAACACTAACTATAGGTTTGACCTTAAAATATATCAAAAAGTACTTCTATCACATAACAAAGATTTTATAAAGTAATATTGGAATTCAAAAACATTCTTAAAACTTTTTTAAACTTTTAAAAGAAAAATCATTTCATTGACTTGATGTTTCTTAAAATTGAAATATCTTTTTCTGGAAAACATTTTTGTACAAATATTTCACAATAGGTAAAATTGATTTGCAATTTTTTGTTTTAACAAGAGTTGTATCTATGTAATTTATTACACATTTATAGGATTTTAACAATTTAGAGAGGTAGAAGAAAATCAATTGACTTACAGAGGCAGCTACAGTGAAAATAAATGAAAATTAACTTTAATTATATTTTAGGAAGAGTAAAGTACCAAATATAATGATAAAAGTCGAATATTCACAAGGTTTTTTAAACATCTATTGAGAAATGCTGTAGGTTAAAATGTAGCCTGCGAATGTACTCTTTACAGTTCATTACACGGGTTTGTAATTTTTCTGGTAATAAAACAGTTTATTCGAAAAAGTTATCCTCAATTTATTTTTATTAATTTTGAAAAAAGACATTTTCGACTGAAACATGTCAATCCCCATGGTGATCAGACATGGTGATCAAATCATGTTTCTTGAATTTATTGGACTCCTGATTGCCTGGCCGGCCGAGACAATCAGGAGAAAGTAAAAGAAAGATTCCTTAATCATTTATGTTTAAAATAATATTTATTCGAAAATATATTAATAAACAAACCGATATTAAAAAACCGAGTTCTAAAAGTATTTTGATTACAATGAAGCATTGAGACAAGATTTTAAATTATTTAAAAGTAAAAATCAATTTATAACTGTCAAGTTTTTTTTACACTGCAACAGACTATATTTAAATTTCAAAAATATATAGTATCTAATCTAGTTTCGATAATATAAGATCTTTATTTTGCAATTAAATATAGACAAGGTTGAAATTGAGTTTTACAAAATATGCACCATCAGCATTACGTTCATATGTACGCAAACTCATTGAAAACGGTCTTTGAAAGTACATTTAATATATTTCTTTCAAAATAAACGATTTTGCATTAATGATTTTACATTTTTAAATCTTAATGTTTAGTACTGAAACATAAATTAGAATCTAGAGGGTAATTTTCTCAAATTCATTCATTCATTCTAAACAGACTGCATAGAGTTCACTTTTTTTTAATCTAGCACAAGATTCTAGAATGAAATTTAAACCAAATTCCATTGAATCAAAATTATCAGGTAATTCATTCAGAAAATTCTTAATTACTAATAAACATAACATTGTACATTTCCACTGAAAATATAAAAACTACTTATGAATACATTCAAATAAGTTAAATAAAATAAAACAGTAATTCGAAAGAAACGTGAGCAATTAAATAAAAATATAAACACAAAATATGGCGATTAGTAAGTTCATACGAAAATAAAGTATTCTCCCACATTGCAAATCATTCTAACCTGCATATAGTTTTATTTGCAATTCCTGTTTAGTAAAACATTTTCATTTCATAAACAGGGCATAGGAAAGAAGTTTTAATTACATTCAACAAATTGAAAGAAATGCAGGTTTGATGTAGCCGATTCTTTAATAGATCGCATTTTCTACAAGAAAAAAAAATTAAAATAATTTTTTTATTAAAGATGATTGTTTTCCTTTCTGTTATATAAAGAATGCGTTCAAAAATTACAGTATTTTCCTCTCAATGCATTAGAGTCGATATTCTGAACACAATAGATGATAGTGCCTTAATATTTCGCAGAAGCTACAGCAGTGAAAGATTTCAAAATGATAGGATCTCACTTCATGTACTCCAATGCGTCAAAAGAAAGAACGTTTCCTGGGCCATTTCTGATACTAGCAAGGTATATTGCAGATTCCAATTCTTCCTTTGCAGCCAATTACCCAACAATTCTTATCCAATAATTAATGAGATTCAAGCCATGTCGTCATTTCTAAGCCTTGCATTTACACACATCAAGATTCGGTGTTTAGATCCACCAGAAAATTTCTCTACAAAATTCTATATCTGAAAGAATAAAAAAAAATCAATTGAACGTTCTTAAAAATAAATTTAAGACTTATTATTAGTTTTTGAATACAAAATTTTTACAAACAGTTTAGCAAAGCACATTTCAAGTAGCTCTTCTGTATAATAGTTATACATTTTTTAATTTTTTTTGGAAAAAATGTTTTCCTCTTAAAGTAAACAAAAGATGAAATATGGTTTTATTTTCAATTCCTGTTTAGTGAAAGATTTTAACTTCATGAACAGTGGCAATTGAAAGAAGTTTAAATTTCACTCAACAAATTTTAAAAAAATGCAAGTTCTATTTATCCGCTTCTTTAATATACTAATTTTTTTTCTTGTAGAAAATGTAAACAATTTTTTTATTGAAGGATTTCTTCTTTTATGAAAGGAATACGCTCAAAATTAAACTAAAATATTTTTGTATATTGTGCATTATATTTTATTTACTATTTATCTATTTTCTCCTAAATCATTCAAGAAAAACTTGAGTTAGACAAGAACTAATACAGTTTTGAAGTAAATGCTATCGAGCAGTAGCGTTTCATACATTTCAATAATGAACCACACTGCCCCAAATATAGTAAAGCCCAAATTATATGCATTTGACTAGTACAGCAAACCGCTCTCGTCTAAAAATTTTAGTTTCAAGATATATAACCGATTCAGATATTTTGAAGAATAGATAATCACAATAATTTGGCTTAAGAACATCCTCAATTTATTCATTTAATACCTTAAGCTGTACAGACTTCAAAGCATTGGGAACGAACTGAGTACTTTAAGGATTTGTGCAGAGCATAGAATATTTAACATAAAACATACAACATTCAACATACGTGATTCTTTAAATGGAAAACAGTAATCTTCACAAAAATGTGTTAACGTCTTGAGAAACGTCCAGTTTAACAAAAGTAACAGCTAACAAAATTGGAGACATTTTTCATCCAGGGTTTAGTGAAGAGAATTTTATGATCAGTTCCAGATGACATTGGATCCATCTAAACAAATTCCACATATAGCGACTGCAACTCTGGTTGTTTGATTTCCTTCAACTCCGATTTGCTTTGAATATCTGTAATTCTGATAATATCAAAGAGGCTCAGTAATTTTACCGAAGTCAAATTCTAAGCATCTCTCTCGATCATTTCATGTTTATCACTCTTCTTAAGGTAAAATCTTGAAAAACAAATAGAAGGGATTAAAAATTTGAACTCCTGAATATCGGTCATTAATACAATAAGTGTAACAATTTATTAATACTACACAATGTATACTACTAGTAATTTATGAATTCAGCTAATAATGAAAATATCAATGTAAATCTTTACGTAAAATTCTCAAACATTTTTATGTACTTTACTTGGAAATCAATTAAAGATTTTAGCAATTTACCGTGTCCACGATCTCTTTGACATGGCATCTTTGTTAAAAAGTAGGAAACATGAATTCATACGATGCATCTGAATTTCTTTTCTTGCAGTATTTCAAGAAATTGATATCTGACAGAATCTACAAAGGCAGTCTGAAATCTTGAATTCCGAAAGAGTGGATATTTTAAGCAATTCCGGTCACGATTAACATCATGCAGTTATAAGATGATTGTGGAATCGGGAGCAATTTTTCTACAGGGAGAAAAATGTTTCTTAGTATGTGTTGAATTAAATAAAACTCGAGTGAAAGAAACACTACATATTTTAAAATATAACATTTAATTCAATTTAGGTATTAATTCCTACTATAGTCACTTAATTTTCTGTCAACCTTTTCTTCGAGTACTTGAATGAGTTTGTTACTTCAATCTTAAGTCTTTCAAAAATTAATGTAAATAAGTTTTCTGTTCAACTGTTAAATAGCTCTGCTGTAAGTATTGGGTACAGCGGAAGGCACTGTTAAGTTTCATTATTTTGTATAGATTTTATCCCTTACTTCATTGTAGCAGGATACCATAAATTAAAGGGACAATCAGTAAGAAAGTATATTTAAGCCCTTTTAAACTATAAAATATGATAAAACCTAATATAATGTGAACAATATCAAATGACTACCATATGCGAGGTACAAAATTAAAATATTACCTGGTTTTGTTTTATAGTTTATCCAATTGTTCCTCTTGGAGAAATATCAAAATGCTCGATAAAATTAAGATATTCTTTATGAAATCTCAGTAGGTTACGTCTTTATTTTTTATTGCAATTCATAAATAATTCTGGACATCGCATATTCCATATCAAATTAAGGAGAATAAATTGAATTCTACTTGCGTTTAAAAACGAAAAATTTAATTTTGCTTAGTGGTGACGTTTTTCGCTCAGCCATGCGTTTCTCAAGTACATTTCAATCATGTTCCATGGGACTAAGCCCAGACTACTAAGCAAGTCAATCCATTTAATTTATTTTCAAGATTATTTTCAACACGGCTAATTCGGTTACAGTAAATATTATAACTCAAAGTCTCTAATAGTTCCGAAAAAATTCCTTATATGAGGTTCCGTTGTTTTGACAAATTTTATGAATACACAATTTCTTCCCAAAACATGATCTGTACATACTCCTTGAAAGTTAGATCTCTCTAGATCAGCTTGTATCTTTGCAATGGTCAACTTCCAAAATGATAGTGGAAGAGTATATATTTCTATAATATTGAATGAACTGTCACTTTAAATCTCGAGATCAATGAAATCTTATCTAGGAACAATAATTTCTACATTATCAATTACTCTGGTTCATGAGTTGGTGAGAAAAGCGTATTTATTGAAATGCTACCCAACGCAACGCATCCATATCTTACGAGAAACTTTAGTCCACAGTTTATACAATGGAAAAAACAGTATGTGTTCCTAAGATAATACCGTCTGCTATATTAACACATTAAAGGCGGGAATCGTAGTATTACGATTTGATTCGGGTTACCTAGCATACTTTCTTCAAGATCTCCGCCTTTAAAGTGTTAAGATGAATCCCAAATGATTTATATTACTCTTGTTCATTATTACATTGTTGTGCTTCACATTTTATCCTATTGCTCGACTCGCTAATAGTCATTTCTGATGAATACGCGCCTTTTTTACTCCACTGACAGTTTGTGTATGAAAATTAACAATGTTTGCTTCTTTAAGTACATTAATGCAATCCCATTTTTAAAAGGCTTTTTTGAGCAAGAACCTTGTGTAGAATATTTCATTTTAGAAAGAATCAACGTAAAAGCACTGCGTGACTTAAACGCATTTTTTTGGCATAATCACTTAACAATTCTTCTGTATATTGTAGGTGAAAATCCAAATACTGTTATGAAGTCTCTTCTGTAGAATCCTTTAATCTAGAAAATGTTACAAGTTACAAATTGGAACCGAGTCTATAAATTATTCATTAAAGGGTCATAGTTAAAGTTAAATCCTCTCCAGTGAGCAAAATATAATGTGCTAGTGTTGATTTAAGGAGAAAACGGAATTTTCAAGCACGAAAAATATTTTTAAACTCTGCTTCCTTTTATCAACAAGACAGTTGCTTTATATGCCCCATTCGGAACGGTATTTTGTTTTCCCACAAAATATAATGCCAAATACACAGGCAATTTATTGGAAAGGGCTAGTCACTTGATCTGAAATGCAACTACAAAACTAAAGACCATTTTATGATTATAATTGGCTCATTTTGCTCCAAAGAAGCGTCCGTTGAAAATTGATATTCCTTCTCTGATGTGTCACTCAAGTTCTTCATGCATTTCTTTTGCTTATTCATCATTAGTGGCTCAGAATATCCTACGTGGATCTTCCCTTATATACATTGGGTACATCAAGCAAGATCTTGTTATTTACGAGTCACCGACAAAAATTTACGTAATGAAAATTTCCTCCCTTTGAGTTCAGAATACCAATTGATTCTAATGCATTATGAACACTTTTAAACAGTTCAAAAACGAATGAAGGGATAACACCTTTCTATCTTAGCAATTAAAAATAAGCAAAAATTAAATTCAAGAATTGATTCTGGAAGAAGTTTGTTTATCAGGCTGTTGAGTAATAAGAATTAGAAAAAGCTAGTATTTGCTTAAAATTAGCAAGAAAATTGAGCTACAAATTTTGGCTGATATAAATCAGCAGAAAGTTTGTTCGTTTTCACCCATATAATCATACATTTAAAACGATACGAGCTTAATAGGTGGACTGTAATAAAGTTTTTATTATCAGAAGTTTAGTTCGTTGTCAAATATTGAACCAAATTCATCAAATGGTCAAGTACTTATGATTTAGCCCGTTCATACGAATATGGATTTATTGCGCCAAACAAAACTAATAAATTTCAGTATGCAAATTTTGCGCTCAAATTTCAGGTACGTCAAAATTTGAACTAAATCCTATATTTATTGAACAGAAGTTATCACGTGGTATGAACATTAATTTGTCGCTCTGAATCAAAATTTCATTCTTATTCAGTCAAGAAAACAAAATTTATACGATTCTCTAACGTAAATATGAAATTAACACAAAATGAATTACACCACGAATGTATGCAAAAAAGGAGGTAACTGCTAAGTATTAATTCAGTTAATTAAACTAAATTATATATATATATATATATATATATATATATATATATATATTCACGAAAGAAAACCAATTTTATTTCAGGAAATTTGTTTATTCGATTCTTAATGCTTCATTACAAAACAATTTAAAATATGGTATACTCACGGATTGAGGGGTGTCGGATTACATAGAATCCTTTATTCGATGTAGTATTTCAAAACTATAAACAAAGGGAGAAGTCTAAATGTGAGACTTCAATACATCTTCGAAATAAATATTTGAAATATATTTTGGGAGAATTAGATTGCAACTGAGGGTTTTAAAAACAAATTATTGGAATGATGGAAAATGCAATATAAATATTAAGTTAATGTGGCACTCTTGACAGCTGCGGCCTAAAGCTTAAATGATTAGTCAAGATATGCGTTAATGCTTTCGAGCTCTTCTCGGTATAGGTGAAACAAGGTTTGCAAAGGAAATTAGGAAATGCTCTATCGGAATTCTTGGCGTGGAGAGGTGATAAATGCTATTAATTGGTTTTTAATCTCGTTTGTTCAACAAAAATATTGTTCCAAACTATTAATGTTTATCAGATCCTGTCACAAGAAAACGTCTGATAGATAAAGAGAAAAGTCTGAAATGATGTTGCGAAAAAGTCAATTCTTAACGTCAACTATGACAGTTAAGTAAAAGTCATAGAGCTTAATGTTTGTATAATATCAAGAGATTATACATAACAGTCACCTTAAACTTTCCAATACTAAAAGCTCGGGTATTAAGCTGGTTTAAAAACTCATTAAAACTTCCTGATATACCATTAAATTTTATCTGTGAAAGCCAATTAGATTTCCATCTGTCATGAAATGGAAACCTTAATTTTTAAAAGAGCGAATGTCGAAATTCCAAATCTCAATTAGTGACATCAATGCCAGATCCTATATTGCAGATATTCAAAATTCAGCCTGTAGGTGGCTAATTAGGATTTCAGAATTCAAAATTACATTAATTATAAAAAAATTATGTAAAATCCAAAGTATTAATAGACTATTTCCTGTTTTCCCCCCAGGACATATGTTGAAGTTCGAGCGCTTTTACCTTGGATGTTTTAATTTGAATTCACAATGAAAATTTCGAGTTTTCCTATAGAGGAGGTGTGTCTTAAGAGGAGATGAATTCTCTTAAATGGTAATTTCAATAAAAATTGTTTGCTCGAAGCCTTGCCGCGAGAAAGATAACTCCCGACTGATAAAGAAAAAAAAATTATAAAGATTTCAAATAGACAATTTTGCCTCGTTTCTAATGTCCACTTTTGAATGAAGATAAATACCAAAAAATTATGAATAGTCTCGTAGGACTTCCCAATATTGAAAACCCAATTGATAAATTAAAAAATTCACCCAAGATTCTTTCCATTACCGGTGAATTTAATCAGTTGAATTTAATTATACATTTTATAATGGAAACGATTTTGAAAGCAGAGTATGTCGAGACTCCAAATCGCAATTGTTGCCATCAGTGCATAACTATGTTGGTATATACTTCATCATGCAAATATCGTAAGAGGGATCTTCGCTACTCAACATTGCATGAAAGTTTAGAAATTGTGAAATATCCAAAACCATGAGTTTTTCTAACAAGCATTATATATTTATCAATTTTTGATTAAAACTCAGGATGATAGCACTTTCCTAATTTTAGTATTTCAAGCTCGTATTCTTTAATACTTTTTTTATAACAAACATGTTTATGAACTCATTTAAAAGTCGAATGAAATAATACGTGAAGCATTCACCGTTAGTTTAAAATGAAAGAAATTAATGGATATGGTTGAAATGGAAGGAATTAATGATATGGTTCAGCAAATCCAATTTTATTACGTTATATTTGCATCGCCACGAATATCAGAAGATTCGCGCTGGTAAACGTATTCTGCTTTACATCTATAGATTTCTCCACATTACAATATTATTCAAGAATAACTGTAGTAAAATGAAATTTGACTAAAATTAAAGCTAAATCATCAAATGACATATGCCAGTGTCACATCAGTTAACTAAATCCGTCATCGACACTGAAGTTGCGATTTCCTATACTTTTTAGCCCCAGACTTTATAATAATCAAAATATGCATTAAACGCTTTTAACCTAGCGTATGAAATTCTGACATCTTTGGGTGTACTTAATCCTCTTACGTAGCTAATTTTTAAAAAATTTGTTTTTATCAGTATTTAATGATATTTCGAAACATAATACTGAAATATATCAAAAAGCGAAACTTTCAGGAGTCCTCAGCACAGAAGAATTTACTTAAACTAATTCAATCTCACTTTACACATCTGAAGTAGTTATTTCAACCCTTATTTCAAAATTCAAGGTTATTTTAAAATATTTACATCCGAGTTATTTAAAAATATAGTGGAAATGGAAAGCATTTACTTCGAGAAATATTATGAAAATGATTTGAAAATAATTTCTTTTTAACGAAAGGAAATTATATCCGCAATAAAACCTTTTAGAAACTATTGTGAGAATATGAAAACTCGAGTTTGAAAACTAATGGAAAATATTTTCCGAAATTTTGTAAAATGTTAAATGTTAGATCCGAAAACGTCCATTAAAATGTATATGGAATATTGCATTTAATTGTTAAACAAACTCAAATACAATCTTCAATCTTTGTACTGAAAATTTATTCAAATATTTTCTTGCAAACAAGGAACCAAAAGAAATTATCGAATATTTTCAATTGCACCTAGTCCAATATTTTCATTCAACAAATATAGGCATCGTGAATATAGTTCCCATCATCTTAAATTTCCCACTGCCATCGCCATCAACTCCACACATACATTTCCCACTGCCATCGCCATCAACTCCACACATGCATTTCCCACTGCCATTGCCATCAACTCCACACATACATACATACATTTCCCACTGCCATCGCCATCAACTCCACACATACATACACTTCCCACTGCCATCGCCATCAACTCCACACATACATTTCCCACCGCAAAGACCAGCCGCATTCGCCTTCACTCAAGCATTTCCCTCTGCAAAGACCCACCACACTCGCTTTCGCTCATCAAGCATTTCCCACTGCAAAGACCCACCACACTCGCCTTCACTCATCAAGCATTTCCCACTGCAAAGTCACTCACTCATTTCACATTTTCCTACGGTCTTGATGCTCCATACTCCTGTTCAACACGTATTTTTTACTGCCGCGACCCACCACGCTTGCAATACACATTTCTGCAATGATCGCCGACATCACTCCCGCACAAAACATTTCCCATTGTCACTGACTCGATCATTGTCTCCACACAACATTTAACACTGCTTACTCCCACCGCCATCACCTTCTCACAGTTTTCCACTGTATTCACTGTTACCACCTCTATACAACACAATTTCACACCACATTTATCTCACATTTCCCAGCGCCACGATTCACTGCTCTGTCTTAAGCGTACATTACTACTGCCAAGGCCTGTTTTCCCCACCCATATCGACATTACCTAGAGTTTTTTTCAACATGTACCATTTAATTACAAACCAGAATCTCGCCTTTTTACATTTCTCAGTAATTAAACATTTGCTTGCCCACTTTCATACACACTTCAATTCAAGAGCTCCCAGATCATCTACCACTGTCCCATCCCACAATTCAATAACTCCATTATATTGTTACATTAAACTTTAAAAAAAATTCTCGGATGAAACAAGGTACAATTTATGATTGAGGTAAACCGCTTCTGCCACATTCAATATTTTCTGAATGAACAACTTTCGTTTTATATAATTATAAAAGTCATTACGCTACACAGTCTATACAAAGTACTAAATAAATCAACATAACGATCTTCACTTCGAGTTTAATTCCCATTTTAATGAGACAAGTTACGAAAGTCTATAAAATACGTTTCTTTCGATATTTCATAATTTAGATTTAATATAATTCAGCGATCAACAAAAGGAACCGCCTTCACTAAAGACGATATTTGTAACGTGGAATATTCTCAATTATTTAAGAGTAACAGCCGTTCGGAATAAGTAACCTATTATACCATAAGGACCAAAAACCTTTAAATTTGCGATCAGGAAAAGCTTTTGATTATAGTTGAACGAATTGACATATAAATGGTTGCTGAAAATGCGATAATTTTTTAACCATATTTTTTTATGTGATTTTAATCTTAGAAAATTTTACAAGACCATTTTCAACTGATATTTTTTTAAAGAATTAGTTTTGACGCATGGATTGCACCAAGAAATTAAATTATCGAAATGTTAAGTATTTAGCTCAAGGAATAATTAATATTAACAGTTTAATTTTCCCAATAGGTGTCATGAGTAAAGGATGGAATTCGGTTTCATCACGTCTATGGCCGAAGTTGAAATTTTATAACCGTCTTTTATGAAAATGTACTATGATCAAACACTATTTGACTGAAATTATAGCCTTTAATATCACTTAGTTAATTCCACCTCGACTACGAATTACCCGGAAACATTTACGTATATCTTGAAATTAATATTTACGTTTTAGTTCCCAGCTGGAAAAAAACTGCAACAGTGCCTATTTTCATATTATTTTGCATTTAACTGCTTGAGTTAACCATATTCTTGCAATATATTGCATATTTAATAAATGTACTATTTTGTATGTATGTATTATTTTGGGAAATACCACTCTTTCAGACACTTTTAAATAGTTCTTTAACACTGTTTCCAATGAGGAAATGTGAAGTTTGATGGTTCAGATTGTTTTCGCTCTTTTAAAGTACCATATTTCTTGAAGCTGTTATCAATGAAAGATATTTCGCGCAATACGTAGACGGCTATAAGATGTATTTTCTGTAATTCGATTGTCTTCCTCAAAAATATTGCAATAAGAAGCATTAAACAATACGAGCTTTCTGGATGAAATAGTAAATAAATACATTAAGAGTTATTGATTTAAATGTTAATCATGTGAAAAAGTAGGGGGAAAAAGCCTAATATGCTTTGGATTTTTCATAATTTTTAGGTTGAATGTAATTTTGAGTACGGAAGTCCTAATTAGCTACCTACAGACCAAAAATTAAAAATCTGCAACATAGGATCTTGTATTGATGTTGCCAGTTGAGGGAATGTCGAAATTCAAAATCACTTTTCAAAATTTTAGGTTCCCATTACATGACGGATGAAAATATAATTCCAGCAGGTAAAATTAAATGTTAGATCAAAAAGCTCGAATAAATTTGTAAGCCAGTTAAATATCCGAGATTTTAGTATTGGAAAATTTTAGATGACTGTTCTATTGCATCTCCTGGTATTATACAAACATTAATCATTTTGAATTTTACTTAATTGTAATAGTTCACGTTAGAGTCTTTTCGCAATATCTATTTCGGATTTTTTATCTTTGTCGATCAGATTTTTCCTTGTGACGGGATTTGACAAGCACTAATAATTTGAAACTATTCTTTGTTGAAGAAACAAGATTAAAAAACCCTCAATTAGTGGTATTTATCACCTCTCAAAGCTGAGAATTTCTGTTGAGCATATCTGAATTTCCTTTGCAAATATTGTATCACCTATCCCGAGAAGAGCTCGGAAACATTGACGAATATCTTAACTAATCATTAACGCTTTAGTCAGCAGCTGCGAAGAGTGCCACATTAACTGAATATTTATATTGCATTTTCCGTCATTCTAATAATTTGTTTTTAAAACCTTGAGTTGCAATCTAATTCCCCCGAAATATATTTCAAATATTTTTTTCGAAGATGTATTGAAGCCTGACACTTAGACTTCTCCCTTTGTATATAGTTCCGAAAAACTATTTCAAGTAATGGATTGCAAAAATTTGTGTTATCCAACCCCACTGTTAGTATACCATATATTAAAAGGATTTTTAATGGGGTATTAAGCATTGAATAGAAAAACACATTTCCTGAAACAAAATTGGTTTGCTTTCATGAAATGAATATATTTTGTTCAGGACAAAAATTATCAATAAGTGGCAAAGATTTTACTTTTACAAGTATTCAAAACGGCATGCGCATTTATCACTGAAAGTTCAACATGATTTGTTTCTCGGGTTTTGATATATTTTAATAAAATGATGCTGAAAAGAAATATGGTATTTATTAAATGAAATTTTGAATTAGCTCTAAACATATTAGGTTTAAATTTTTTGCATCTAAAATTCGGCTGTGAAGCTCGCATTCATTCATTCAGCATGTTTTGCTGACTTGCTGCTTCAAGGAATTGAATAGAAAGACAAAGTCATTATGCTAAAGGATATGACTAAGGGTTAATTTATTGTGAAGCGACTAAAAAAAGATTTACTAATATTTTAAACTGATATTGCTGAAAACTAACATTTAAAATACTATACACTATTTGAAAGCTACTCATGCATTAGAATTGGTATTCTGAGTAAAATGAATGATATCGCCTAAATATTCTGCAGAAGATCTAGAAGTGAAAGATTTCAAAATTATACGATCTTACTTCGTGTACTCCAATGCGTCAAAAGAAAGAACGTTTACTGAGCCGTTTCTGATATGAGCACGGTAAATTGCAGACTCCAATTCCTTCTCTGCAGCCAATTATTCAACAATTCTTTTCTAATAATTAACGAGACTGAAGCCTTGCCGTCATTTCTAAAGTGTACGCAGCTCAAGATTCGGTATTTCAAATCACCAGAAAATTTCTCTGCCAATTCTCGATCTGAAAGGAAAGAAAGTTCAATTGAACATTCTTAAAAATAAACTTAAGGCTTATTCTTAATTCTTAAATCCAAAATTGTTACAAACAGCAGAGTTTAGCCAAATGCATTTCAAGTAGCTCTTCTGTAATATTTTTTCCGTTCGAAAAATATGTTGTCATCTTAATGCAAACAAAAGTTGAAATCCTTCGAAGATTAATTTCTTCAGATCCTATCTACTGATAGAATCAGTACTTGAAATTTCTGAGATCATCTAAAAATATCCAATGCTGCCTAAAAGTGCATTGTAAACAGTGCTTGAATTCAAAAACTCAAGTTTAAAAAAATTCTCCATCTTATCTATATTCGAAAAAACTTGCATTAAAATCTAAGTAAATAATTCAAGAATCATTCCTTCTTTAAGAGTTGGGGGTTCCTAAAATCCGATTTAATTCCAAGTCTTAATTCTTTTTCTTACAACTCGACGACTCATTCCATTCTAGAACCTTCTTTCATCGATGCAAGAAACTTCATATTACTCTTTTAATTATACACGCGGATTAAACAAAAAAATCTACTAGTGACATTATGGTTTTCAGGTTTAAAAAGTTTTATTGTTGAATAAACAAATATCTTTCACAACGTACAATATTATATTATATTATTATATATTTATATATATATATATATACATACTTGAGGTACTATACTGGTTTTATTTCGGAGAAATGAGCGATTATACTGACAACTCTAAACAAAAAGTTAAAGAAATTTAAATCCGTCATTTTTCATAAAACTACAATTGATTAGAATTCCATATTTTTTAAGAAATGGTCGCATGAAAAAAAGAACTTGTAAATCAACTTACCTCGTTTTCATCCAAATAATCAAAATTGTCTTGTCTAATTTTTGTTACAAAAATATCAAATATCTAGCGTGGCACAAAAACTGACCAAGGAGAAGTTTTATATACCCAGGTTCTTTAACGGAACTAAGAAATGCTAAAAATATCAAATCGGAACAGGATTCTACTCATGTTAATAGTATACGTTCAATTCATGCAAGTAACCACAAAATGGAAATCGATTAATCACGTTTTTTTTCCTGGTGAAAATGGATAAACGTAAGAAGTAAATTGTCCTCTCTTCTTCCAAAACTTCTGTTAAGTAATCAATCAATAGGCATGGAGGTCAAAACTATTCATGACATTAAATTTTCGAAGTCGAACGCAGAAGAACAACATGCCTATAGGAAAAAACATTTTACATGGTTTCAGAAAATACTTAATAGATTTGAAAAAATATTTCACAACATTCAATAATAAATGCAAAACATAAATCTTTAAATTCTGCATTGAATTTGGTACATTTAAATTAAATAAACTTCTAGTTTATATGTTATATGAGAATTATATGACACAATTTAGAATCATAACGAGATAATGAGGACAATATTTGATCCGGTATTAACTTAGGGATAGGATGATGCTCAAACGGGACATATTTCAAATTCTTCAAGATTATTTACTCGGTCTATATTTGGGGAAATCAGATTTAATTTTCGTCTTTTGTTCTAAAATTGTAACATCCTAAATCCTCCGGCTTCGAAATATTGTTACGGATCACCGGGTTCGTTTATTTTAGTGAATGTATGGTTTGAGAACGCAATCAACACGTCTCAGTAGAAAACAACGATGACATTTATTTACAGGAAGACAGGATATAGGACAGGAAGCACACAAAGCTGTCAGACAGAAGGAGAGAGGATCCTCGGAGCTTCTCTCTATGGTTTCCCCAGACGGCTAAAGCTTCTCACTGTTCCTTTCTTTAGCTGTATCACTACCACAAGACTGGCTGTTCCACACACAGGAATCTAGCCGCTTCCAAAATAGACAATAAGGCACAAAACTCAATTAAGTACTATCTCCGCAAACGCTGGCACTCAGCTGTTGCTTCAATATCCCCTCGAAAAATCATTGCTTGTTGGCGATTCCGACTACAATTCAATTCAACCCGACGACTCACAGCACGAGAGTGCAGCCGTTTTATAGTTAATGGAAGGTGGGGCCAGGAGCTTCTAGGTCAATCAATCGTATCTCGGTTCCTAATGGACGCATCGATAAAATTCTCGAAGTTTCATTTTGTCGCCAAAGTCGGCATCTGGCAGCATTCAACACAGACGACTGTAAATCAGCCTTTCTTATGGGGACTGTATACGTTCTGATAGAAAAATTGCAGGTTTGTAACAGTATAAAGGTCATAAAAATGCTATGAACTGGAAGGAAGGTTTCATGAGTCTGTGATTCGTTCAGAAAACGCAATGGCAACCAGATACCTTATTTATAATAATTTTTTTAAAGGACACAAAAACAAATTGGCTAATAATTCAAAAATACATTAATATCGAGAATGCTTACTGCTGTAATTCCTCATGGAGTTATTCATCGCATTGAACAACACGCATCCCATAAACTAGGAATTATGTTAGTTATTAAGATTATATTTTCGCTTTTCTGTCAAATTTGAGGCAATATCAAGATCGGTCCTAAAGTTTTAGCTTCAAAACAAGAGATTTTCAAGGTTTGAAATGCAATCATTTCTAGGATCTACTTAAAATGTTGACCTACTGCTTGTTAAACCTCTCGTCGAAAATAAACTACCTCTTTCGTGTGGATTAGATGATTTGGAAAAGAAATGTCCACTCAAGTTCATTTAACTTTTTATGCCAAAGTTTTAGGGTTAAGAAAGAGTTTTGTTATTTATTTTAGTTATTAATCTAACTGCTGACGTCTTGGGCTAGGGGTAGCATGTCTTCCTCGTGAACTGAGTGTCCAGGGGTGCAAGTCCTGGTTCTGGCATGGTTGTTCTTCACTTTCTGTTTCATCTGTGAGGTATGTGAAAGAGAATCAAAGTAAAAAGGGATTGTGAAAGCAAATGTGTGAGCTGGAAGTCAGAATTCTTCCCTCGGGTACTCAAGGGTCTTTCATTTCAGTGGCTTCTGCGCCCCCTTTCCGTGGTAACACAGACACGGTGCATCGACATTAGTCTAAAACTTAAGAATACTTATAAATTCCTTCCGCATGTATTATTATGCATGCGCAATTTATTGAAGATTGTCATGATACTTACAAAAATTTTCAAAAATATTCAAGTCGCGAATACAATTGCCCCATATCATACAGACAAATTACCTTAGCCAAGAATGGAATAGTTGCTGCTAGCGACCTATATTCTAGACTTTGTACTTGAAAAACACTCTGAAAAAAATTTAAAAAAATTCAATTTCAATTGCTAAAATTTTAAAGAACTTTCTCAGTCTCAAATAGTAGATTCATCAAGGTTATTTTTTCAACAATTGGATTCTCAGAACTAATCCTAGGTGTTTAAGAAGTCTCCTTCATATTTTGTCATGTTTTATTGAATGAATGTACGAATTTTGCTGTGAAAGACATTTTCTGAATGTAAAATTAGTTTAGTAGCACTATCTAATTTCTTACATCAAAGCATGCTTTATTTCCTATTTACAAAATATTGAGAATAAGATATGTAGCAGTTGCTTTTCAACCTGAATTTCATTAATTGTAAGCGGAGGAATCTGCCAATTTGAAACTTAATTGAATAGGGCAAATTAAATGACAGGTATACAAAAATCTTTTCAGGAAATGCCAATTCTTTGTTTTAATCAAATAAATCATTTTAATGAAGTTTCTTTCTCATTTAAATGAAGAATAACAAAATTTAAATAAAAAAACTAGCGGATGAACTGATTATTTTTTGTTATTATTAATGTCCACAGTAATTATTTAATAATGTTTGCTTTAATATGAATTATTTATAAAATTCATATTAGACTTTTTAAAAACATTGCTCTGAATAGAAATGAGACCCTTTGTTTTCAATAATTAGCTGGCTTCTGATCTTAGAGATAGTGATTCTTCTTTCTTTTCTCCAGGTTCAGTTGAAGTTGAGCGATTCTCTTTCTGATCTCAACATTCTTTTTATTGCCGTTGAAAAGAATTCGTGTTCTTTTCAGTCTTATCAAGCGCCTCATGTTTTAAGGAAATTAACGCGTGAACATTTCTATAGATAAAATGATTCAACACGTAAAATAATTCAACATTTTCTTGAAAAATCATATAAAAAAGAACGACTTGGCTCGCTCTCTTTAATTAATTATGGCACTTCAATAGTCTATAAATAAATATTTCAGTGCGAATACCTCAAAAGACTTTCTAATTCCATTTTAAAGCTAAAATATATTTTATTCACAAAAAAAAATCTTTTTTAAGTGTAATACATTTTCAAGGTATTTAAATTAATAATTATCTGTCTTGACTTTAAATAAAATTTATAAAAATGATAAAATTAAGGCGTTATAGAAATAATTTATATTTAATTTCAATGCTATAGTATTGACAATTTGTTGTAAAATTTCATCATAAAATGTTTCACATAAAAATGAAAATATAAACCTCTAAGATGACTTTTACTTTAATTCCTTGGAACCTTAAGCTCCATGTTTAAGATGGATTAAAATTTAAATTTCAATGATCTACATACCATTGAAATTTAAATAAGAGAAGTACTTCGATTTTCCGCTTCAGGAGAAAATTTCTAGAGTCTTCATTCACATGTAAAAGCTAAAAATAAACCATTTAGGTAAACGATATCTCCATGATTTCTAAAAGTAATTTTTAATACGAAGTTAAATATTTAATTAAGCATATTTTAAATATATACTTTAATGCATGGAATACACTTTTTAAAAAATAATTTAAAAGAAGACGTAAATGCCTGTTAAACTTGGACTAAATTTGAGGTAAAAATATCTAGTAGGAATTTCAGGAGGAAAAATTTGGAATACCTTTATATTATATTTTTATTTGAACAGAAATTAGAAAATTTTCTATATTCACATTTATATATAAATCAGACTTTAAAAAAACAGAAAACAATTCAGCATTACATAAAGAAGTGTAAAAATAATCAGTCAAATCTTTTGATCTTAATTTTATTTTTCTTATACGCAGTTTTTTAAAAAAACAATCTCACAATCATAAACTATTCATACATTATATTTAGAGAAAATCAAAGAAAGAAATATCAAGCTTTCCTTTGTATAGAACTTAGTATTGAATTTTTGCAATTTTTAATAATTATTATTCATCATTCAGAACTATTGCACAGTTATAATCAGGTTTTTGATAAATCCCAAAAATTAAACTATATTTAAATGAAAATCTTAATAAAAGTCTCTATGAAAAAATTATAACAATTGCTTGGAAATTACTTTTTAAATCTAAAGAAAAATATTGATAGCTAAATCTAAACTTTCCTTTGAGAAAAAGAGGAATTTGTAGCAGATGATGCTATGTAATTTTTTCAAATATTTATATGGTGTTTCAATCGTCATTTTGATATCAATATTTCATTGAATATTCAAACAGGAACTATGCACAATTCTGAAAAGTCCAATTTTTCTATCACATAGTCACAAAAACTTCTTTGCAATCATATTTTCTAATCCTAAAGGAAAAAAAAATGTTAAGATAACTCAAGACGATTTGAATACGATAAGTATAATGAAACACCAGAAAATGCTAAAACGCTCTAAGAAATAAACGATTTTATCGCACTTTGAACCCTATTTTATATTTTTATTTCAGTTTGTACCGAATATTTTGACTCTAGTTGTATTTTAATGCATTTTTAATGTAAGCATAATATTTCATGACTCTTCGATTTCTATTATTAGAGTTTCTACTCTTACAATGAATTTTTCAAAAATATTTTTGCTTGCGATGCTTTTTAGAAACATTTTTGTGACTCTTTAGGGTTGAGAGTTATGCGTAATTTAACACCCGCAATTCCCAAACAAAAACATCAGTTCTTCCAGGCTTGAAGTAGGCAAAAGCTTTGGATATTTTTATTTTGACCATTCATTAAATAACCATTTGGAACTTCAAACTTTGGTCTGCATATTTTATTTAAACACTTATTTTTAAAAAAACTCTATTTTAATGAAACATTGGAGGCTTAGTTTAAATTCAATATAGAAAAAATATTGGATGAAAGGAAAGACATGCAAATAGTTTACAGTATTCTTCAAGCTAAAGTAGAGCAATATAATAAATACATTGAAATTTTCTTGCGAAATTTCGATGTAAGTAATATAAAATCTAATAATTTTTAATTTTCTTCGAAATCTTTTCTGTAAATTCCTCAAACACAAATGAAAGATTTTCTCAAAACTGAATAGAAAAAACATTTCTTGCTTTTCCTCCAACACATACAGA
Organism: Argiope trifasciata; assembly: GCA_026543055.1. NCBI lineage: Eukaryota > Metazoa > Arthropoda > Arachnida > Araneae > Araneidae > Argiope > Argiope trifasciata. The sequence continues at coordinate 2,732,386 of JAPMOQ010048006.1, read as the reverse complement.
AAATAATTTTTGCAACACAATCAAACAGTTTCTTCATTAAAAAATTTTAAAACTGAAATTCGAAACATTTCGTTAAGATATTTGAACCCACGAAAATCGAGCAATCGTAGGATTCAAAGTTACACAGAAATAACCTTCAAAAAATTACATTTGAATCAATGTTTTTAAAAATGTATTTTCAGTCTGGGAATTATGTTATCATATTACGTTTTCTTAATTAAAAATGCTGCTTTCCAGAAGTAAAAATTTAAATTCATGGTTCGAACACTTTTTCGAAGAACTGCAACTCCCATTTCATTTTCATTTATTTAAAATTAATTCGAAAACAAATTGCAAACCATTTTTCCAACTTTTAGATGTAAATTCCTCAGTCATCATATAATAGACGATTTTATATATGAATTCTCTTTTTTTACGATAACATGATAAATGCTTAGTTTTTATTAAAACTTAGCACATAATTTATAATGCCTATTTGTTTTACTTTATTTTTTATACTTTTAAGCATTAATTTGCTCTTGTATATGTTGTCAAAAGAGTTATGCTTTTTTAACGTATTATGTGCATTACAAAAAAGCTGATTAACAGTTCTACATAGCATTTTAAATTTTTAAATGATTTTTCTTTCAAATATAAATTCTAATTATAATCCTTTATTTATTCTGATTTTAATCAAAATAAACATATTCAAACTTATGTTTCTTCAAAATTCCGATTCATATCAATTATATTTTTTTATATATTCGTTATAATTTGTCTTTAACGCAAACAGACTATCGAAAAATAAATGCTTCATGAAAAATGAAATAATTTACAGCGTTGTAGTAAACTTTAGAGGTTTTTTTATTATCGATAATTTGGCTATGCAATTTTCAAAAATAAATTTTTAGCCTTCATCGCATTGTTACGTTTATCATTTAAGCTACGCACTTCATTAAAATAGCAAAAAATATTTAAAGGAAATTATTCTGAGATACGTATAAAAATTACATATTCAATAAGAGATTCATTTTGAATTTTAATAAACTCATTTAATATAGCATCAGTCAAACTTCTGGTTTTAAGTTTTATTGATTTCAATTAGAAAATGTTATTATTCACAGATCTATCACAGGAAACGAGAAGTAGATATATCAAAAAGCAGATTTTCGTTTTCCTGGTAACTACAGATAAGATTTTTTTGCTCTATAAGTTGATAACGGATGTTAACTATGTGTGAGGTATTGATCTACTCGTAATGAGCGCAGAACACAGTTCCGGATATTTCGGATTGAGTCGCCCGTTTTTTATCAACTAACTCATATGCCGATATAGATGAGGATTTTCTCCGTGAATACTATTCACGGAAAACTTAAACCCTAAATCTAAGGAAAATATTGCATATTAAAGGAATTTTTTAATTTTTTTCTATATTCACAGAGCACTTAAAATTCAATAACTAACATACATGAAAGTATCAAACAAAATATGCCATTAAAAGAAACTCTCAACAGTCCTTATGCTGCTTCATATCTTCATGAAATAGTTGTTAAAATGGATTGTGATCAGATTCAGGAAGATTTTTTTTTATTCTTTGCTTTTTGAAATTTCCCAAGAGTATGTAAGATATTATAAATTATCCTTTTTCAGAAAAACTTTTCAATTTTGAACTGTTGCATTTGAAATTTCTCACACAAACTGTTGAGGAATTCATGATAAAACAGTGAAATATCGGAACCTACAAAACTTATTTAGCAAAACTGATGGTCAGAATATTGAAAATTATGCATATAAAATCTCTGCTAATTCATTCATTTTTCTTTTTAATGAAAACGTATATTCCAATAAAATATAAGCATATCCATTCCTTCTGTTTTATCTAACCTTTAACCTGAGGAAATTTAAACACTTATTTAAATTCAATATGTTCTTTTGCATTATCAAAGATTTCGATGACTTCATGTAAGATATGATGACAGTAATCTTTCCAAAGGTAGAAATACACTTAAAAACATGTATTTATATTAGTTGTCCTGCTCTTTGTTCGCAAAGGTAGTTTATCATCTATATGTGAGTCATATTCCCTGATTAGCTCTTGAACAATATTCCTTCGTCTGTTCCGATCTTCCGAGTTTTCAAAACTCATCATGTCATTGTTATTCCTCGCAAACAATTGAGGAAGTCTCTTTGCATATAATAATTTTTTTTCTTTTGTGACACTGGATATTAAAATTTATAAACTGGAAGATGCTCTTAGACTCTATTTGCTGTAATTCGTTGCCTTTTGTAAATTTTAAATTACAGGACTTCCTATTTTAAACCTTGTAATTAAAGTAAAATTTAAATTCAAGATAAATATAGATGTTTTGTTATTAGAAACAATGCCAACCAAACGTTATATTATTCTCTTTGAATAAACGTCTTAATAACTAGAATAATCATAATAACAATTAAATAATTTAAATTTTTTTATTAAGTTGTTTCGTATCTAGGCAACTTTGTATTCACTTACAAACATCCACTACAAAATTTAAAATCGAATAAATTTTCTGTAAAAGATTTCAAAAGTAGTTAAAAAAATATTTTTATAGTTGAAAATAATTGATTTATTTTGTAATAATCTAATTCTAAAACGCATATTTTTTATATCGGTAGCTGAATAACGTTAATTTTGATTAATGCTTCTAATTTAATGTGCTTAAAAAATAGAGAAAATTTCTGATATAATTGGTATTTTAAGAAATAAAAAAATCTTGCTTCCAATCTATGTATTATAATTAAAAAGAAAATTTGACAAAATGAAATAAAGATGCTTCTCATTTTTTAAAACTTTTTACTTACTTCATTGATATAATTAAATTTTTGGAATTATGTGTAATTGTTTATAATTTGTCAGAACATAAAGGAAAGGATCTAAATTACATTAAAATCTATTGCATATTCGGGTCATTCATTTTATGAAAGTTCCTATATTTGTTGTTTATTATTTTTTGCTTCGTATCTTTTTTTTTTCCTTCAGATTTTTCAAATGAGAATTTCTTCTTTAAAGCGTAATTTAGATTATTTCACTCTTTACATGGTTATGAGATAAATTATATTAATACATTAAAGTTATTTACTTTTTTTTTAATTAATTTTTTTCTAATCACTTAAACTCACTTCTGAATTGCCCAATGTTCTTACTTTTTCAAACTTTTCAACCTGTAATTTCTCGAACTATTCAAAATCAGGCTGTAAAATCATGTGAAAACCAATGTCACCCACCTAAAATAAATGTGTGCTCATCTAGATTTCGGTAAACTCCTCTTTCGAGGGTATATAAGATCTAAATATGTTCTGAAATCCTCTTCTCCTGATTTTTGTTTTGTTTAGCAAACGTTTTTTTTAAACTGCTGAAAATTCATCAGTCTACTTAATTAATGAAGATTCGAATAAAGAATTTATTTCAATAAAACTGTTATCCTACTTAATTTCCAGAATATTTTTCACTGGTTTTATAAAGGTATCTTTCTAATGAATTTTATTTAAAACGGAATATAATAGAATAAATATAGATATTTTATATTAACTTTCCCCTGGAATTAAAATTGCATTTAAAAATTGTTTTGAGGAACAATCTCATTTTCATTGATCCGTAAATCTCATTTATGTTTCCCAAAGCACAAATGTTCTGTCTGACGTAACTTGCTGTAATAAGAAGTCAAATGACACTTTGCAAGTATTTTGAGTATTTAACCAATAAAGAGTTAAATTATACTGCATTAAATCAAGAGAAAATCTTCATTTTGCACGTATGGTTAATAAAGCAGTCACTTAGGTAGTAGACAGCTTCAGATTTATCGATTATTAAGTAGACTAGATTATCTCACCATATCTCATTAACAGACAGTATATCTCTTTTTAAAATTCGCTTTCTCTGTACCTAAATTGCTTGGAATCCTGTATAGACTAAATCCTATAACAGTCAACAAGTTTAACGAGAAATTGCTTATCTGAATTGCTAAATATAAACATTGTATGTTCGATTTCCTTTACAATTAAAATAATGAGTGAAACACAGTAAACTAATTCATTCTATGTTTTCATCAGAAAATTATGCTTCTTTTCTATACATTTTTTTCCTTCAGCAATAAAAAAAGATAATGATGTTTCAATAGTATTGAATCAATAATACCGTTATTAAATTATTTTTATTCAATATCAAATTATGGCAAAGCATAATTTTTTAACTAAATTAACACCGAATGCTATTCCTGAAATATCTAAAGGAATTTACATCGCTGAAAAGTAATAGTAATGTAAACTTTGAGAAGTTCTTGATATATTCATTAATTTCTAGATTCTGCCATGTTAATCTATTTAGTAAATTTTACATTTCATGCTAAAATATTAAGTAAATTTCTTCCCGTTTTTGACAACTAATATTTGATTTAGAAAACAAAAGCTTCACCATCATTTCTGACGCGCATATTGCCAACCTCATTTTAAGAAATTTGTCACGAGTTATCTGTTTCACCCAGAGGCTTGTGACGCCAAGCCACCGATAAGATAGATCTTCGTCAAAACAGGAAAGACGTTTTGGTAGCTAGTTATCTCACCTCGTCGAGAATGAATCAAAGGCGAGGGAGCCAACGGGTACTAACTCAAATGCAGTTCAGTACCGCAATTTCTTTTCGTTTGTAGGGGATTCTAAAGCTGAAACCATGCTGTATGTGTTATGGTGGGCTTTTCAACTTCACTGAAATCTCTTCTTTCTCCTAACAAAATTTAATAAAAGCGAAACTGATTCCATAGTATTGGATAACTAGAAAAACATTTTAGATAACCTTGCAACGTCGTACTAAGTTTTACTTGTCCTATTTAAATTAATAAAAGATTTTTATTCATTGTCTATTCATATTTCATGTGTATTATTTCAATTTCTAATTTAGTAATTAATAATCGATTTATATCTAATTATACTTTCTATCTATTTCCGTCTTTTGTATGCTTCTATATATCTCACACTTTAAAATATTAGTTATGATGCGGAAGTTTGGATTGGAGGGTTGCTTACTTTGGTGTCATGATTGGTTTCTGATCATGGTTCAATATTAATAGGTCTGCCACTAAACAGCTGTCATATAACTTAAATATGAGTCATCAATATAACTAAACTAAATTAAACTCCTGTACTAGAATATTTCTAAATATATCTTGTAGTACAGGGATTTTAGATTGCCAGAAATGGGAGTTGTATAGCGATTCAAGAATCCTGGGAAATCGTCAAAATTTGAAGCAGAGCTGTAAAACAAGCCAAATCTAGTTGCTCCTAAATCAAATTTGGTAGAGAAAAAAAAATCAAAAACAAGGTGCACAAAACAAGTTATAAGCCATGCACTACATACTAAACTGGAAAATATAATTTTAATTCACTACGTATCTTGGATATTATTAATTTAATGACTTTTAAATTGTTCTTTTTATAAATTTCCATGAAAAAAAAGTGCGACTTTTGTACATCCTTCAGTGAATAGCTTTTATAGAGTAATTAAAGTGTCCAAAAGAAAACTACCGAATCAACTGAAGAAATATAAAATGTAAAAACAATATGTATGTAATGATAAAACTACTCAAAGAACTCTAGAAAAGATTTTATGACTGCAATTTTTCTGTATAAACATGTATAAAATAAAGAAAACTAACGGAAAAAGTAAAATATTTTGATGAATAAGCTTTTTCCTTCTTATCTTGCAACTAGTTAAATTATCGAATTCAGCGATATTTAAACCAACGAAGCCTTTGAAATCAAATAAGCTTATTTAATAATAAAGAATTGCTAGCGGGAGGTGAAATTCAAGACTTTAAGACCATCAGAGGCAAGCTTATCAAAGGTCAGTGCTCTTTTAAAAATGAGTCGTCCTTTGTCCGCTTTTGTTACATTCGGTGATTAAAACTTTTTCAATTAACTTTGGCCGTTAAAAAATATACAAAAGTTACTTGAACGAAAAATCGACTAGAAAGATGCGGATGTGGGTATCGTTTTTGTTATTTACGTCGGAGTATTGAGAAAATATAGGCAAGCAATATACTTTGGTGAATTCTGTGGAACTATACAAATAAGAATTCTGATTTGAATAATTTATTTTTATTTTTATTTTTATGGACACTTTTGTGTTTCAGTTAAATGAAGAAAAAAATCATTTCTTCTGAAAAGCGAGAGCTTTCTCACCGGTTATTGAAATGCTAAGCCTGACTCAACAAAAGACAATTTTTAAATAGAATAGACAAAAAATACTTAAGACATAAAATACTTATATATTCTAATGGAAATTCCAGGTTTTTAATTATTTAAGAGCCCTAGCATTTTGTCATTTATTTAAGGTATCCAACTACGTTCGAAGGAAATTTTTTGAAAAATTGGATTTGTTAAATACTATTTAAAGTTATGGTAATTGGATATATTGTCAATTATAATACAAAATACTATAAATTCAACAAAATTATTTGAAAATATAATATATTTCGAGAAATAGGTGTATTTGTAGTAAATGTTAATGAAATTTAACCGAAATGGTTAACATTTTGTACAAAATTGTAATGCAACATTTCTGTTTTTCTTTGTTCACAAATTTTAGAATATAATGATGAATGAAATAAACCAAAATCTGCGAAACATTTCAGATGAAAAGATGCTATGGTTAAAAATATGCTTATATATTCATTTTTTACATAAATTTACAACTTAATTTGTCAAAAAACACTTATAAATGACACATAAACTTAAAAACATTTAAAAGTGTTGGACCAACAATAAAAATTTTGGTTCATTTCATTGCCCATATAATTTAAAACTCAAGCTGAAATTTTTAAGCAAATACCATCATTATTTTTAGAGATATCATGTAAGCGGTGAAGAATTTTTTATGAAAATTAAAATTGATTTGAAAGGAAATTTTAGCTTAAAAATACGATTTGTTTCAAATTTCCTTGAATGGTTTTTCTTATCTTACAAAAGATAAATTGTTTTGGAAAGACGAAAGTCTGAACTACAAGAAATAACAAAAAAATAGCTGATGTGGTCGATTGTCAGTGTTTTTAACATAGTCGGATATATTAAGGCTTCATAACTGCATCAGAAAAAACTTTCCATGATGCACTTGATTCCGATAATATAAGCTTCATGAAGAAATTGTTTTACTAAAGTTCACTGATTATAAACTGGACTATCTGCAAAGTGCGCATGATTAAAACACAGGAAACTAAATAAGTATTATTATTCACTCTCAGTTTTTGTCACAGCCCGAGTCGGAAATGAGTCTCTATCAGTAATATCAGCAGTAATTATTGATTTCTAGGAATCGTATATAAGGAATCATCGCATGTTAAGACAAGTTCCACAATATTCCCATGTAATATTTGGTTTTTTATATGGAAATTAAGAATACATTAACACATGCAAAAATTTCTTACATTTTTACAGAAACCATTGCAAACTATTTATAAAAAATTAAGTTTTTGAAATGGCATTCAGTTATCTATATAAATGTCATTCTGAAATTAACGTTTGTAGGCCACCCTTTCTAGTATTATGTATAAATCTTCACGTTTAGAATAACTAAACCGAAAGTTTTGATTTCTGTCTTGTAAATGAATTGTAGCTATGTCAGTACAATCGTCCTCATTAAAGAGCAATGCTTGTCTTCATCATAATAACTTCAGGATACACAGGTCTAATTCAGATTTAAATATTTTAGTGTTGAATATTATAGAAGCATAAACAAAAGTGTCAGATTATTATACAAAAGAAGTGGTCACAATTAAAATACCTTCAAATTCGGTCATACTCAAATCACATGACTAAAAGCGGGATAAAAAATGTTTAAAATTGAAATCTAAACTTCATGTAAATGTAAAAAGCAGTTCAAATATATTTACGTTAATGAATAATACCTTATCTGAAATATAGTTAAAACTATGAAGCTTGTAATTCAAAAAATTGTAACATGTATCAAATTGAATTAGATGTTTTCAGAATTCCCAATCATGAAATTCCAAAATATCATGCAATTATGCTTTAAAAAAAGAACTACTTAATAAATACAACTTCGATGCGATGAATCCAAAAATAGCTGGTTCTGTTTTATCATCTTTTGATAATGTGTTGCTTTCTATAAATACATATGTTTCTTATCAATAGAGCATAGATTGCAGTTCTGCTGAACGAAATATTTCCTCAAAGGGATGTGAATCTCTTAATAATCAGATAAAACAAACCATTAAGCAATCAAATAAACTGTCTCACTATTCTCATAATACTATTTTCATTCTACTAAGAAATGTCTAACATTGTTTCATACACAGAATAAAATAATATTAGAAAAATGTATGAAAAAAAGTAAAACTATTGATATTCAAGGTTACTCTAAAAGAAGTTAATTTTTAAGGCAATGAAAAGAATAATCTTAAAAAACGTGTACCTTTAAAGCTAAGCATAAAACTTAATGAATCGTCCATGAAAAACTATGTTTAAGTTTCTTAACAGCTTGCTATTTTAAATAAATTTCTGCAGCAGATAGATTTAACAGCTTCCATCATGAATGGATTTTAAAATGTACAGAAAAAAGTGCCTTTTTTTATATAACCTAAGAAGAAAGTCATGTACACAGTGTTTTCCTCTGCAAAAGCGTTGAGTACTATTCATAGCCATCTTCATTATCAAAAAACAGTACATAAAGCTAGTTTCCGTTGCTGCTCTTTTTTTATGGCGCATTTAGCTTAACAAAGCTATTATACTGTAACACGGAAATTGATGTAATATAAGGCAGAAGCTAATCTTTTATTGCTAGAATTAAACTTCCATCACTATCTTAGTCTATTTTTTCTGTTTAGGATATTAATAACCTGACTATATTGTTTTTAATCATACATGAAAGATTGTGCTATCTGCAATTTATAACATGGTCGTTTTATTCAGCATACCAAAATGCTTCTTTAATAGGTTTGAATTTGATTCCACTGAAAGTGCTGTAAGTAATATAAAACAGAGTATGAGAAAACTAAATGTGGCCTTAATTACGTGGGTTTTAAAGAATTTTGGGTAATCTTTGGCATCACGCAAATAAAATGGATGTAGGAAACATATAATGGTATCTGCATTGGGGTTATATGAAAAGAGATTCTCGTTAATTTTGAATTTTTTATTAAGTTATAAGTTTTATCATTATAATTCCGTATTTGGCTCATTTATTCTTTAGAATCATTGGGGTTATATGAAATGAGATTCTCATTAAGTTTGTATTTTGTATTAAATTATAAGTTTTATTATTATAATTTCGTGTTTTTGTTCATTCATTCTTTATAGTTATCCATAAAAGTTGCTTGGTTTAAAGTAAATGAGGAAAATAAATTTGCTGGTTTCGAATAATTTCATTGATGAGATTATTTTAAAATTATTTTTTAAATAATTATGTACTTTTGTGAACTGATAAAGGAAACACTTTTTTATTTGCATTTACAGATAATAAAAGAACATATCAGAAATAAATTTCATATTTCATTTAAAAAATTATATATTAAATCACATGGTTTCCTTCGAAATTGCTAATAATATGTGCATAGGATACTCACAACTGTTTGTGAATGATATATATATTGAGTGAAGATTGCTCTCAATCTTCTTATCAATATAAATTCAATCCTTTTTGGTGACAATATATATAGTATTCGTGCCGGCCAGGATTTTTTCAGATTGAAAACTCACACATCTCTTGTCACAAAAAAATAATAGACTTTCGAAACATTCATATTTTCATAAAATAAAGAAATATAAAATGTAAAAACAGTAAGCAAAATATTAATAGCAAAAGTAAGGGGTACAATTTCCCCCCAATATTATTTTGATAAAAAATTCCAAAGGTAAAATGACATCATAGCATATGAATTTCCCATACCTGACATCAATGTCTTTCTATTACTTAAAACTGTGATATAATTCTAATTTTCTGATGCACATTTCTAATGATTATGATTCATGTTATTTTACTCTAAGAATTCTGCAAAAATATTCCTGGCAAAAGGAACATTCTTCAACAAGAGAATGCATCTGCTGTTATTAATCTACATGTGATTCTAGATTTTAACATTGCTTCTATATAAATCACAAAATATTTTATTCAATGAGAAATTTAAAGTTCTGAATGAAGGATGAAACTGAAGATTTTTTAAGGTTTTGTACTTTATCTAAATGGAGAAGGAATTTCAAGAAACTGGAAGTTGACAAAGAGTAATTATAATTTCAATTATGAGTAAAAAATGAAATTCAGATAACTACAAAATTATCAGAATTTGCCTACATTTTGCTGCTTGAAGCAATATTTTTGTAAAAATACTTCGAACTTTATTTGAGTAGAGTAGCAAAATTTTCGGTTCCTAGAATGGCTAATGCCAAATGTTTTAAGATTTTTATCAATATCAAAGAATAAAATATGCAAAATATAAATCACATTAATAAAAATAAAATTCGTATTAAATTGAAAATAAAAAATAATAAAATTAAACTTACTAAATAGCTGAATTAAATTGTTTTTCATTCTTAGACACTCGATAAATTCAATTATATTCTAAGTTAACGTAAAATTTATTAAAAACACATATAATCACTCATGTAAGCATAATTTAAAATGCAATCAATTATTATTTTTCTTCTTAAAATGAAAGCATCAATTGGAAAAATATTAATGAAGTCTTGGTAGTAAGTATTGACTCAATGAACTCACTACTTAACCTGATATATTTAAATTACGGTATATTTTCCATCTTCCATATGGCGCATTGTCATCACTAATTGTTCAGGATATTTTTTCCACCAAAGATTATTAATAAAATAATTTTTAACAGAAGCTGGAGGTACTAATCATCTAAAATTCAAGGATTCTGAGGATTTCTCAGGATTCTTTTGTATGGAAACATATAATAATAAATGATGAGATTGCAGGAAATATGTATTTATAAAATACTAGCTGGTACCAGGCATGTTGCTGCCGCCAAAAAAAAATATTAAGTGCAATCAATCAATAATTTGGCAATGTAATATAAAATAGGAACAAACAAAATTTATTTTTATGTAAATATTATTGTCTATTCTCTTAGAATTGTAAAACTTGGTGTTTTTTCAGAATGGTAATGAAAGGAACTATTTATTGTATCTCGCGATTCGTTTAATATTCGTTCAGAGTTCTCAAATTTAATTTTAGAAAATGTGATTTAAATAGTTTCCTTTAAAATTGATTAAACATAGAAAATATATTTATTCCATAAAATCGTTAATGTAATTGAAAAGATAATTTTTGAAAATTAAGGTGGTGCAAAATTATTCTTACTACAATATTTTTGGTAGTTTCTGCGAAAAACGCTAAAATTTCCTTAAAATTAAAAAACCCCAGGGTTAGTCTTCTCAAAACTTTCTCAAATAATCTGTCATAAAGCTGTTACCTCTGAGAATTACTTGTATGTCATTTGCAAACTCTAGCTACAAAATATTAATCTTTAATTTGGATTTAGCATTCCTACAGAATCGTCTCCTCGGCTTGTTATTTGAAGATTATTCCTTGGTAAATAGATGTGGTTGGGATTCAATTCTTATTTATTTAGATCATTGTATTATTCCTATATCCATCCTGTACGCCGACCAAGTTTCATCGCAATCGGATTAACGGTTTAGGAAGGAGACAAATATTCATTTTTATTGACACAGATAGACAGCAATTATGTTTACAGAACGGATTCAATTTGACTTACTGATAGCATTTCAAAAATGATTTCTAGTATTTATTTTCTATTTTCATTTAAACATTACTCATTTTAATTACTAAATGTTTTAATTAATGCATTAATAAGTCAAAAAAATTGTAACTCTTTAATGGTTAGCATGCAATGTATTTTAATCGTGGAGCCAAAGTATATTCATTTACTGTTTCCTTGCTTTGTTACCAACTTGACATTTCCTCAAAATTTCTTAAAAAAGATTTTTCTCTTTTCTTAAGCTCAGCTATATTCGTAAATGATTTCACATAGAAATTACTCTCGGCCCTGTCTAGCATCAGAAGAAGTTGAATGTTCTTCCACAAAACTGCTCGGAGAGAGAAACTAAGATAGAAACTTTGTGACCCTCAATACTCATAGTACAAACCTCTCGTAGGATAGACGCATAATTGATGTGGATGTAACTGGGCTCCATAGCATCAATATGCCCAACAATGAAACAAGAATTGATAACTGAAAAGCAAACATCTTATTTTAAGATTTGGGATGCACCCTAATGAAATCTATATATCCAGTAGAAGAGTGTCAAAAGAAGAAGAAAGAATATTAGTTTGATTATATTCAATGAAACAAAGTTGTAGCCATCGTAAATATGAAGTAAAATAACAATGAGCTTAGAAATAAATATTGGATGCCAATAGAGAAATACACTTCTTTCAGAAATTTTTTCTTTACAGTGAATGAAAATTGTATAGTCAAGACAATTATTGAATTAGCATATCATACATTATTTTAAATTAATTCCTTAAAAATAGTTTTTTAATCAATAAAATTATCTATCACTGAATAATTATTACGTTTCTGCGCTGTATGAATTCTACATTTTTACAAAATTTATTACATAATTATGTAGCTAATTTTAAATTTATGTATTGTTGTAAGACGACAGAAATTTTCAAACAAAAAACATTTTACATAACTTTTCCTACTTTGCTCCGAAATAAATAATTATTATATAATCGCTTACAAAGTTACTAAATTTCTTATTAACAATTTATATTATGAAAGGAAGTATTTTAACGCTGTAAACGAAATTTTTTAACTCTCCACAAACTTATTGACTGCATTTTTTTGTATTAAATGATTTGCAAGAGTCACTTGTAGAAATTATTTGTGAGTTAATTCAGTTTGGCACAGAAGCTTAAATCAAGTTTTCTTGACAGAACATGTTGATGAAGCAAGACATTCTTTATTTATTATGTGTTAGTAAAATGGCTAGTATCTAAACGCAATTAAGTAATATAAATGATTCACATGATTTTTCAACTTCCATAAGAGTATAAGATCATTAAAGTTTATGCAGTTTTTATTGACCCTTTTTCCATCAAATTTAAAAAATAGTGAATTTTTATTTCACATGCAGTCATTTAAAATAGTAAATGAATGAAATGTTTTGACACATAATTATTTCTCTTCACATTTTATTATAATTTAACTTAGATACAACAAGATAATAACTCAAAATAAATAAACTATCTCCAATTATTTCCAGCATTTTATTTCATTTAGTTACCATTTTAACTAATAATAATTTTCTTATTATCTACACCTAAATGTTCTCTTTCATGTCATTTCCTTTGACGTGATTTCTGATTTAATAAAACATAATTCGATAAAAAAATCAATTATTTCCAAAATAATTTTAGTTTAAATTAATGGGACTTAATTGTTTCCAATATAACAAAAAAATTGTAATCTTCTTAAATCTGCAAATTAGTATCATTTTATGCTTATCAATAAGGACGTACTGTGCTCTTAAAAGAATACTTTGAATTCATTTAGTAAATTTGAAATAATTCATTATTTGAAATATGAGAGCAGTTAATTATACAAAGTTTATAGTAATCTATTTGAAAAATGGATCAAAATTTACTTTACAAGAAAAACTTACCATTTACGTCAATACTTACCATAAAATTGTTTCAGGAAAGCACAAAAATATTAGATAATAGCATTAAGAATTAAAAGTGTCTATTTTTATTGCTTTACAACAAAGCAATTACATTAAAACCTGAAACGTTCAATGAATATAAATAAAAAATACTTCAAAAATTCTGATAACATCGTCATTTTTTCTGTAAGAGAAAATCATTAATGGACAGAAATAAGTAGTAAATGTGATTACCAAATTTCATCCTATTTTTCTTAAATTATTAGCAACAATTACAATTTTATGAAATATTTCATACAATTTTACATTTTCCAAAATATCTCACTGCATTTATTTTATACATATTTAAATTTTCCAAAATATTTCACAGCATTCATTTGATACATTTTTTCATTTTCCAAAAAATTTTGCAGTATTTATTTCATAAACTTTTAGATTATATAAAAATTATAAAACTTTTCACAACATTCATTTCACGCATTTTTTCATCCATCATTTACAAGAATTTAAATTCCACCGCAATGTTAATTTTGATATCGTAATTTCAGATTTTATACAAATTATGAAAATCTTTCTTTCAAGTACAGCAGCATGTTCTTCAATAAGGGATTTTTCAATGCTTCTGCTTCATAGTTACTAAAAAGAACAGATATTGAAAAGGATAATTCCTTTTATTGCATGATCCTGTTAAAACAATTTTATTATTTAAGCTATATGCTTTTTAGAAAATTATTTCGCTCCATTATAGTTAGTAAAGTGTTTATCCATTATTTTTTATTGAAACTAGATAACTTGAAAAGAGATATTGTTACAGGTTGAGGAGAAGGGCTTTCGATTATTTACATTTTATATATTTTTAGCAATTATCATTAAAATTTGAAACATTTTCATATCTAGAGATCAGTTTTCTTTTGCTTTGCTTAAATTAACACCAACTCAGGAATTCTTCGACTGAGGAAGTTAAAATGTGGAATAAACAGCACACTTCAGTTCCCGATTTCATAACTAGTAATCACTCTTTGCAATTTAGGAAAGAAATTTGAGTAGTTTCCTTTCAGCATTTCATATTCCTCTGAAAGATTTTAGAAAACATTAATATTATGAACTGTTTCAGTAGTGCAATTTTTTGATGTTTTTTGATAGATTTCCCATATTTTGTAGTTCCATTAAAGGTATTAATACAACTGAGTCATCCATTCTCTTTTATCCATACTTTTAGAATTATATGGTATCAGATGAAGATGTTATTTTCAGCCTGAATGCTCTGATTAAGTTTGTAAATGGAACTTATTGATCCAAAGCATGATGGAATATAATAATAATCTTAATTTTTTTCCAAATTTAGCGAAACAATACTTCTTACTGATTATTAATCAGTATTAATATTTCTAAAGTTTTTTAGAGTTATAACTTTTTGTTCAATTATTACTTTACTCTCTTTCCATCTTTCCAACCACATTTTTGACAAAAGTTAATCCTATGATTAATCGATATCGTCTGTCTCTGAAGTATTTCGTCTCCACTGTTTTTTTTTACAAAACTTTATCAATCAAGCAAGGGAAGTAATTTCTAGTCTCTTTATTTTCCTTATCTTGTATTGTTTGAAGTGAATTAATTTCGTTCATGTCTTTTTTCTTTGTATTTAATATTCAAAATTCGGTAGTTTTGTACAGAATATATTGTTATCACAATATAATTTTTATATTTCATATTTTACCCAGCACGTACTTAATTATGCTTAAATAACCAAGATATTTTGTTGGCTGTCAAGTTCTGTCATTTATACATAATTGTATATAAAGATAACTTCTGAATTTTTCTTTGAATTTTAAGAATTTAAAATAAGTATCAGGAAGATTAAAAAAACGATTTACAACCAATCATTTTTAAGCATATTTTTAATATTTCAATATATGGAAGAAAATTGAATTGAATTAAAATTGCATGTGCTTTTTAATAACTGAGAAAAATTTCCAAGAGTTAAAATATTTAAATAATCTATTATAGACTAGTTTTAGCTACCGAGTCTTTACAGATTCTCTAAAATTAAAAAAATATTTTAATTTTTACGAAGACTTTTCACTCAACTTTTTTAAAATGTATGAATTTAATCATCTTAAATATTGAAAATTTAATTTATTCACTTCAAGTGCATTTTATTTGTAGCATATATACATATCAACATCAGTTTATTTCTCCTTTACTTAAATAAAAACTGTTTCCAAACTAAAACGACAAAATGTCATCTAATTTTTGAAAAAAATATTGGAAATAGAAACAAAATTTCAAATAAATGGAGTATTAAAATTTATAAAACCAGCATCGAAGTTTAAAAGTTGTTAAATTTATAAAATCGCGTTTCGTTATTTTACTTTCTATTAATAAATGTCTATCAATGAATCCGTTTTTAGCACCGATTTTTGAAGAAAATTATTATTGTTGCTAAATGTTTGTTAAAGAATAGTTTTATATTTTCGAAAGCTACTCGTAAAAACGAAGGAAAGTAATTGATTTCAGGGTCCAAGTGGAGACTCTCTTTATGTTTATTTTTAATATGAATAATAGAGTTTTCCCGAGTCCTGCATAATGGAAAATTAGTATATCTTCAAACTAAATAATCACATGTTGCACTCGAGCCATTTAGAAAATCGGCCATTCATGTCAGATATTTGGTACTTAAAACTTTAAAAACTGTTCCATTCAAGCAATTCTAGTAAAAGTAATTTAATAGTTCACTAAAAAAACTTGATCAGTTTAAAGATCATTCTAAGTAACTTTAATATTCATTTGTTACTCATTTTATTCAGTTCAATGAGCATGAGTGGTGTATCTTTGATCAATTCTTGGTAATAATATTTTTATTAACTCATTCACAATTTCATTTCTTACTTTAACACTTCCTAACTCTAGATTTACTATATATTTTGAAAGACGAAATCTTCAACTTTAATATTTTTACTTGCTTTACAAAAAGTTACATAGTGGCCATTGGCATAACACATAACTATATATTCAATCGAATATTGTTGTGATTTTGGTCTGGGTTTAATATGAAAACAAAAATAAGTGTGTAAGTAATATTTAATCATTTTCATATTTATTAGCCCATTTAAAATTATTAGTTTCAATTAATTGTAATTGCAAATATGATACGAAATATCTATATATAAGATTTAAGCAGAAGATCTGAAGTGTTTCATACATTTCGATATATTTAAAAATTTCAAAAACATAAAAGTAAAAACATGCAAATTCAGAACATGTGTTTGTTATGTGATGAAAATTGGAGTTCTCTTACCTTTTCTTATCTTAATATAAAAATTGTGTAAATTTTTTATTATTTTATATCTTTAAATTTTATCCTATTTTTCTCTATCTCATTTCACTATTTAATTAATTTCTGTTTTGGAACGATGTTAGCTACTCATGATGAAATGATTGAAAAATATGCAATTTATAAATTATAGTATTTATAATGTAAAAAAATCTACTTCAAAGAAGAATTTTATTTAGTATTAATTCCGAATTTTATTAATACTTTGTGAAAAGTGGTTTGAATTTATTATTCTTATTTCTACAAAAGGTTCAACTCCAAACAAATATAAAGTTACAAACAAAAAATAAACAAACAAAAAAAAAGTTACCTTTAACCGCTTACCTTACAGATGGGTTTTGAAAAATTATCACGTTTTATTTTATTTTATTATTAAACATAGGGAACGAAACAAAACAAAATATGTAAGTTGAATTTTTAATTTTTCATGGATGTAAAAGCATTTAATATTAATATTAGTTTACTATCGCGAGTTTTGTCTGGCGAATGAAAAAAAAAAGTTAAATATTTGTCTTTGAATCGTACTGACATATTTTGCATCGCCCGAATTTTCTCGGGATAATATTTTACTGCAATATATATGAACCCAGGATACACCTTTTCTGACTTCTGAACTGAAATTAATAAATTAAAAATTCTGATAGATTTGCCCACGATAATTTGAAATATTGATTTTCCAGTGAAAATAATCTTTGAACTAAAAAATTCAAAATATTTTCTTTCCATAGTATGTTATAGAGGTTTTTAAATAAACTTTATATTTCCAAAACTCTACTTATAAATCATTGCAGTTTCTTCTCGTCTAATATTTTATTTTTTCTTTTAATATTAATTTTCCAATTTAGTGTATCCTATTCTCCTCATGTGTTTCTTAACAATATCGAGTAAATCATTCTAAATTTAGGACTATTTATGAGATGAAATTAATTGTAAAAGATCGATAATACTCAAAGTCAGCTAGTGCTAACCATTTTAACTATTAATTTAATCAGGAAATCGGCCTATTTTAAGATAGCATACATCGATTACTTATGGCAAAGGATTCCTCCTTTAATAACTTAGAATATGCTATTCATTAAGCCTAAACTAACTATATTCTCTGAATGATCAGGAAAGATCATACTTGATAAAATTGTTTGATTGTCCCTAGCGATTTGTAAAATAACGATAAATTAACATTTCAATTATAATTTTGAATAATATATGATATAGATTTTCCTAAGAATGATAAGAAAAAACATATTGTGCGAAATTAGCCTATGCATAGTAAAAAACATAATGAGATGGATATAAAATTCAGGAAATCCTGTTAATCTAACGAAATCTTATTTCCTAATAATAGTGTTGAAAAATAATAATATGAAAATTTCTTTCCATTCAGTATATCGTAAAATGTGTATGATTAACTGTATGATTTGAACACAATTTGGGAATCATAGCTATCAAGAAAATGGTTTAAAATAAGTAATTAGTGTACAGAATTCCAAATAAGAGAAAATAAAAAGCACTTGAAGCAGCATGACGAAATTTTTAAGTAACCCCAGTCACCTTTCCTCAATCAGGAAACATTAGATAACTCTGATTTTTTGAAAGAATTAACAAAAATAAGTTACTAACATATAGTAATTATAAATAATGTATCATCTAAGATAAGGAAGAAGCATAACAAAAACACTCTAAGAGTAAGTGACGAATAATAAATAGAAATCCCGCTAGTCAGCGAGAGAATCAAAATACACGATCATTATCAAACAAAGTATTAAAAGGCGGCAATGACAATGATAAACAAATAGGTTTATTACTCAAATTATTCCTCCTTAATTAAACAATTTTTATTTATAATTTAGGCATCATGATTTCAACTCAAACTCAAAAATTAACTAAGCAGAATTTTGATATAGCAAGAATTTTTGTTATATGATTTTCTCTTCTCAAACTCTGAAAAAATATTTAATATTTAAGTTGAAATATGAGGCAAATAGCATTAAAACTTTTTAAAGAAACAGGCCATTTTATTTCATTTTAATCTTCTTTTATTTTTCTTTTTGTCTTTCAAATCTTTTCTTCTCAGTGATAGCTTCATGATTCTTTAATTTCTTTTACTATATTTTTTATTAGTTAATATATCATTTTTATGCATGTGAGGCTTTTTAAGGTCTATGTACACACTAGAAATTTATTTTTACTTTAAAAATCCAGTTTTTTTCATAGTAAGTCATTAATATATGTTAAAACTCAATTCAGTTGGAAAAACCATATTACACTAATTATTAATTAATTAATATTTAATGAGGTAATTAGCACACTTTTTGAAAAACCTGATATCTTAAATTCTAATTGGTGTAGACACACCACTTCTAGGTGCAAACTAAGTCTAATATTGTTCTTCACGTTGTCTGCCTCAATGAAGTTATGAAAATAATTTTTTTTTATAATTTTTTCATCAACGATGCATAAAAAATGTGAGATTTTTTCTGTAATTTTAACTTTTAAATAGCTATCAAAAATTTATTTCTATAAATATAGCTTTGATTGAGGCACAAAACAATCACTGTCCCATACAAATTATTCTGATGTATAAACAATTGTATTTGGTTAATGTTGTGTTGAGTTACTTTTGCTTGAATGAAGCAACATAGTGGAAAAATATCATTCTTCATAAAAGGATTTTTTTTTTAAACCAAAACTAAATTTTTTTAGTGAAAGTACCCCAATACAAGTCCTTATAACTCGAGATGTATTCTAAATATCGACAGCATCTTACAAGATCAGACAACACTGTGAAGCAGTAAAAAGTATTCGATATTGTGAAGGATGAAGTTCCAAGTATATATGTACAACTTCACTGTATTTTTAAAATTCTCTCTGGGTGAAAGTTATGAGTAATTTAACACCACAATTTCCCCTTATGGTATGAAAAGGAATCAGATTATTGAGGTTTGGAGCAAATACCATCCTAATGTCGTTTTATTTTCTTCATTCAATATATGAACATTAGGAATAATATGCCAACACATTTTATTTTAGAACATTTTCACGTAAATCAAGCTTGCAGTTAAAGCTGGACAATTAATATTTAGTAAATATCGTTTGAATCAAGGATCGACAATTTTTGCAATTGTTTTGGTTACAGTTGTTTATTGGTTACTTTCCTGAAAAATAATAAGCGCATACATGAAAAAATTGAACATGATTAGTATGAAATATTTTTCTCTTCATACACGGAGTTTAAAAGTTGATATTTAACTCACAATCGAAACGAGATTTTAACATGAAAATTTCAAAAAATATTTTTTTGAATTGCTTTAGAAATTGGGTGGAAGATCAGAATAATGTTGCTTATGAGCATTCTAGCAATTAATCAGCAAAAACAATTTACCAAAACAATGATGTCATGTTATATAAAGTAAAAATAGATTTTGTAAAAAGAAATAATTATTATTTCATCTTGGATTGCTTTTAATTTACAAAATTTTAGATATATTGTGATATATTGAAAATAATAATTCTTATTCAAAGCTTTCGTAGTTTTTCGAATTAAATCTAACTATAGTTATCACCCGATTCCATAGTCTCGTTAAAGTTAACGTTTTTTTTTTCATCTCTTTTCTGCCAATTTTTATTTCATTATTTCCATTTCAGTTAATTTTTTAAATGACAAATAAAGAAGCAAAATACTTCCTACGTCACAGCATGCTAGGGGTATCTCAAACTAGACGATGAAACGGTTTTGGTGCGTTTGAGGTTCATACCCCTTGATTAGTGCATTAAGGATTTCGGATCTAATTATCTTCACTTTCAAGACGGGACCTATCTCATACGATAGGGAGGGACTGAACGTTAATTTATCATCTGTGCTGTCGAGGCGATAGCGATTCAGTTTAGCCGAATATTTATGCAAGGTGGATATCTCTGACATAGCTCAATTGACGAATTTAACATAGGCATGAAAATAAAATATTTTCATGCATTTTCCCCCAGAAAAGAGATTCTGCCTTGAAGCAACTATCACCACCTCTCAATAGTTAAATATTGATGTCATTCAAAAAAATGATTCTTTATGTTTATACATGTATTTAATTTGAAATTGAATTCGATATCAGAAACATATTAAAAAATGGCACAATTCATTTTAATTTACGTTTTATAAAGGTTTTGTAACGAAAAACCTAAGAATAATTCTGATAAATTTCTATTTAATGTAACTTTTGTTACATTAAATATTATTTAATGTAACTAATGTTAACTAACATTTTCGATTATTTTCTAAGTCAGTATAATCACAAGAAACTATTTAATGAAAGACAATATTATTCGATTTCTTAAATCTTGTTTTATTTATCTACAAAATATACGGATCCTTACATAAATATATTTAGGAGAAGTTAGATTTCTATAGCCATAGTTTATTTCGTAATGAGAATGAACTGGTTACATTTGCTTTAGTTTTATGAATTCTATATTTTAAAAAATTCTGCAAGGAAAATGGGGAATGAATTTGAATATCTTTTTCCCCCTCCACCGAAAAAAATTCTTAAAAACCTTATAATCCGATAAGCATAGTTCCAAAAGGCTCCTTTGAAAATGAGAGATAAATTACGATGCGTAACAACGTTTGTATGTTCTAAGAATATTATTTAGGAGATGACTAAAGCATCATAAATAAATCATATTTTTAAAATTTTCTGTTTAGTGGATGATTGAGGTACATTTTGAAGGCCGCAGATGAATGGATCAAATTCTTACTCGCTTTCAATGAGTTTTTAAAAAAGAAAAACTGAAACTGCGACGAATGAAACAATGTATAGGATTGTAGCATTGTTTAATGTGTACGTACACACTTGAAACTTTCGAAAATCGTTCAAAATATCGAATATTGTTATTGCTTCAAAATGTTCTCTGATCCACCAGATGCCAAGATGTTGACAATATTCTGAATATTTCTAGATTTATAAGGATTTGCCTTGAGGTACTTTCACTAAAAAACTCCAGTTTCGTTTTTTAACTCATTTTATGAAGAAGGATATTGTTCCATTATGTTGATACATTCAAACAATCATAAAGCAACCAAAAATTAACCAAATACATCAAAATAATCTGTATGGAACAATGATTGTTTTGAGATACAATCAAAGCTATATTTATGTAAATAAATTTTAATAACTATCTAAAAATTTAAATTTCAGAAAAATTCTTGCTTTTTCTATTCATTGTTGTTGCAAAATTGTTAATAAAACTATATATGTTTATAATTTGATTGACGCAAACAACATGAAAACTAATATGAAATATAATTTCCAACTAGAATTGTGAATCTCTGCAAATTAG
Organism: Argiope trifasciata; assembly: GCA_026543055.1. Classification (NCBI taxonomy): domain Eukaryota; kingdom Metazoa; phylum Arthropoda; class Arachnida; order Araneae; family Araneidae; genus Argiope; species Argiope trifasciata. The sequence continues at coordinate 2,710,052 of JAPMOQ010048006.1, read as the reverse complement.
ATTTTAAAATATGTTTAAAAAATATTCTAATTAGCTCTTTAAATATTAATTAATTTATTAATACTTAGTGTAATAAGATTTTTCCCACTGAAATGAATTTAAACATACATTAGTGACCTACTGTAAAAAAATTGGACTTTTACAGTTAATTTTTTTTTAAAACAAATCTTTTCCCTTAAACATTCAACTGAACAAGAAAATATCAATTTAATTTACTGAATATTTTCGACATTATTACTATAAGTTAGCAGCTGTTTTACTTAATTTTCTTTCTCTACATAAACATGATTTTTATGTTTAGCCGCATATCTCAGGGGTCATATTTTCTAAAAGATAGCTTAAGTGCCCTAGACAAAATTATGGAATCGACTAATGAAAGATAGAAAACAAAATTGCTGCGACAATCCATTATTTGCCACTTTCTCACGCACTGAGACTATTTCAAAATATTCTTGTTTCTCTATCTCTTGCTGTTTGGTATTAAAAATACATTACGTATGTATGATCCTCAAGGAGTAGATTTGTTTACGTATAAAGTGCAAATAATAAAAAAAAATGCTTCAATAATAGTTTATTTGCCACCTTCTCAGATATTAAGTTCATCTCAAAAAATTTCACTGCATCTGTGGCTAGATGGCAAGTTCCCGACTGCAGAACCCCAAGACTCCAGATTTGACTCTCTGGTTCACATTTAATCTGTCAGGATCAAATGTCCTTCCCCTGACATGGTACTGAAGTCTGTAGAAAAGCCAGGGCATGCGTCCTCTGACCTCAATTCTAAATTACGAGATCCATCCCAAAATAGCACGAGTGTTGTCTTAAAGAGTGGCGTTAATATAATTGAAATTTCAAATATTTTTCTCTCTTTAGTGACTTAGTGTCAAATAATCCTAGATACTATATTGATGACCAACGAGAAGTAAATTTTTAATGACAAAAAAAAGAGGAGGGTGCATAGAAACATTGGAAAATAAATACATTTATTTTTGCAAATATGATTTACTGCTCATTTCAGGATTCTGAGACTACTACTTTTCGACGATTTTACTTAACTAATAGGTGATATGCAAAAGGATGAGCAGTTATTAAGTCTTCTAATCACGCGAATAATCTGAATCCACCCTATCAGGCAAACATCATATATCTTCATCTTTCCTCACACTCATTTTTTAATGAAATAAACGTTTCCTGACTCATGTAAAAAAGTACAAAGAGCTCTTAAATCTGAAAATGAATTTATAGAAACCACGCATTTATTGAAACTATATTGCTTTTTAAAATGGCATATTTTGATAATATTAACATTTCTGGATTGCAAATAGCAATGCTTGTTAGTAATATTTTTAGTTAATTTTTGATCACTTGTATCATTATTGCCTTTAGTATCCAGTTATTATCTTGCTGTGCTGAAACTCACCCATTACATGTTTCAACAAAAATTATACAAAATTGTTGTTTAAAATGTATGAGATATTTACGCGTGCCTTTAACTTTTCAAATTTGTGTTTGTCAGCGTCTGAAATTTTGAAATTTTCATATCAGGTAAAACATCAAGAATTTGGATGAAATGAACAGAACTAATTCATACGAAAAATTAAGGATTCATTATTTGATATCAGCTTGTATGTAATATTAAAGCCCCTCATTTGATACAAAAAGAACCGCTGAAGAGGCTCTACTACGATATATTCTGTGAATACAAATATGTAAAAATCAGAAAAAGAAAAAATATTTTTAAACGTGCTTCCTATCATATCATTAGTCATAAAATTCCAGATCGCTGGCAAAAACAACAAAAAAACGTTCTACGTTAAAGCCATCAAAATCTTTAAAACAAACGAGACTTATTTTATAAAAAAGTTGATATCGGATATTGAAATGTAATACCTTGAGATCATCAGAAAACCTTAAAAATGTCCAGAGTTCTTTAAAAAATGAGACTTTAGTCGGTTACACTAAGTGATTAAACTTTTTCAATTAAATTTAACTGAATAAAAGAAATATACAAAAGTTACATAAAAGAAATAATTTGCAAAAACAATGCTGATACAACCAAATGGCTTGCTCTGTTTAAAATATTTGTTGGAAGTTTATATTAAGTTGGATATTAAGTTTATTAAGAAAACAATTAGAAAATAGTATGCATTGTTAAATTCGATAGGATTGGGAGTTTTTTCGCCTGAATCACCCCTTTTCATTGAAAGCGATGTTTCAGGATGCATTAGGTTTGATAAAAAAAAAAAAAAAAGAACTAACAAATAAAGTGAAGTCATTCTAAGAAATCTATCAAAGGCCAAATTTATTTTGAAGTTGTTTTTAAATAAAATGGTCACAAAATGTCTCGCCGAATCTGTATATTTTAAAGGATTAATCGTTAAATCCTTAATTGGGAATTCTGTCCGAGGACATCACCAGATATCATTAAAGGCAGATAATTATTCTTTCTCGTTCTCTTTCTTCCTCCTTTCATTATTTACATTACAATATTTAAAAGTTTTTCATTAAAAAAACATTTTACCTATTGACTACAAACGATTTATAGACTAATGAATTGAGCAAGGCTGAAAAATAATTAGACAAATAAAATGAAAGTATTAAATGCAATAAAAAAGTTATTTGTTTAACAAATTGGGAGTACTAACTAATCATCAATTATACAAACGAATGCAGAATATAGTTTATGAAGTGTATCTAATGTATTATTATTAAAAAATATTATCTGTCAAGTAACAGATATATAATTTTAATATTGGTTTATTCAGATTTAAAAAACTGCATAAAAATTTCTACGAAAAAATTGAGATAAATATAAAAGGAAGATTATTCTTTAGGCAATTTATTTCAGATTAAATATTTGCTTATGCATCATTAAATGGTGCATTACCTATAATAATCAATCTGTATTTTATCACTTAGTAATGATTCTAAACTCAGAGTAAAATTAAATATTTTTACACATTAATTAAAAGATTTTTGGGTATATTAATAGATTTGAAAAAATAACAGATAAAAGAGTTCATCTAGTATTTTTTTCCATTAAACTTACTGGAGTTACCTGTGTATAGAGAATAATTATTAATGGTATGTCATTACAAAAAAAAACCTTAATTTATGAAATAAAGACATTATTATTTCAAATAAAAGAACTGATGCGTTTCTTTTTTCTGCAAAAATTCAAGGCAAAACAGAAGACTAAAAAGTAATTCTAGAAATAATACAAGGTTATCGTGCAGAAAAAAATAATGATAGAGATTTGAAAAAACATTTTTGTAAAAAATATTAACACCCAAATAGACGTGTCGAATAACACATTTTTTTTTTACCTTTCTGTCCTTGGCTGCTTCAAAGAATTTTTCTATTTTTTAATTTTGTAGAAAAACTATATTTTATTACAGTAGCAATTATAATGATTTTAAATTTCACAGCTAAACAAAATAAATTAATAAATAAAAATGATGAATAACACTGATAATTTTTTTATAATTAAATAACCTAAGTTCTGCTTAAAATAATGTTATTTGGAGTCCTTTTACTGCCATATCCATTCTCAGAAAATAGAATATAGAACCAAATTCAATTACTAAGCACATCCATTGATTTAAATCGTTTTTTAATGGTTAATAAAGTTCTTAACTAGCAAAGATATTACATCTGAAAAATATAACAAAAATTATAGTTATTCCTTTATTGCTGCCCAGAACCCCTCTATAACATTAATCACGAACATGATTGTCTTTTTCTTGTAATAATGTTGGCGAGCACGACTATTTTACCATTTAATAAGTCAACCATACCTGCAGTTTATGCCACTCTCATTTTTTTCAGCATGTCTTTTGCCTTTACGTTTATTTTCCCATTGGGAGGTTTGAATTTCAATCCAGTCAAGAGTTTCCAAGTTGTAAATTCGAAGAATTATGTCGTAGTATAGATCAATCACGAAATTTATTCTCTCTCTCTTGTAATAACCTTAAAAAGCACACGACTGTCTCATCATTTAATAATTCAGGGAAGATTACCATATTTGCAGTTTATAATACTCATATTTTATTCGGGAAATATATTTACGATTATTTTTCCACTGGGATGTCTGAACTTTATTAAGGTAAAGGAAGTCGAGGGAAAATTGGAAATGATCATATTAAAACGTTTTTCATTTACGAATTTTATAGCTTTCAAACATTTTCGAAAAAATGTTGAGTGTAAAAGTCAAAGGGATGAGTCAAGAAAAAGAATGTTTCTATATAGCGTTTGCATGAAATAAGATGTTGATTAAATTGGAAAAATAAACGATAGATATAGTTTTTTTCTTCCATTTAATGGACAAGACAGATAAATTACCTGATTTTCTCTATTCTAATGATTCAAATTAATTGTCAATTTCCTTTACCTCAGAAATGGGAAACTTCTACACAAATTCGTTACAGTTGTCCTAAAAATGTACATTTTAAGATACAAAAAGAATTGTAGTGAGTAAGCAATTAAAATTTCCTTAAAAGAAATAATGAAAGAGAAAGAAACATTTTTATCATACTTTGAGAAACTTTATGCCCTCTGGGGAAACCAAATTTTGAGAGAGGATTGCAATTGTACTCATAACTTGATACTAAGGCTCATTTATTTAAGTCTTTACGTTTTGGAACTATCTCATTTACATGCAGGGAAAGGTGTAGACTGACAGAAAGTTAAATGTTTGATGGATGTAATTCAAAATGTGATAAGGATCTACATTTTATATGAAGCTCTATGTACTAAAATGTATGCATCAAATTAATTTCGTTTCACAGCAATCTTACTTTCACTTTTTTGGAACAGACTCCTTCTCAATGATTTTCATTAAAAATTTAATTTATATCTACAATTTCGAGTAAAAATGATGAAGTAAACTTTATTTGTCTATCTCGGGTTTTGAGTTATCGTACACAAGCAGGCATAATTCCAAAAATGTGTTTGTTGGATTCGGTAAGTTCTAGATTTCAAACTTTCTTGATGATTCAAATAATTTATTTTTTCAACGGGATGTTAATTTTCACAGGTAGTGAAAATATACAGAACAAATACGATTTATGAAAATTCAATCATTAAAATATAAGCATGAAAACATTTAATAATATTCTTTAAATGATGCATTTCATAAGTAAATTGAGATATTAATATATAAACTTTCAACTTCTCTTTTTATTTAAAATTGTAAACAAAGATAAGCTCTTCAGCACATTTCCGTAATGTCTTACAAAAATCTTTCTTATAAAGTTCCTTACAAAAGATCATTTCTAATTTTCAAATTCTGTAATCCTTTAAGAGTCACTTACACTGTCCCTTTTTAACCCTTCTTCTCTAATTAAAGGAAACGCATTGTCACTTTAATGAGGTTTGATTGCCTTGTTTTCCGGTTTGATAAGAGCTAATTCTGCATTAAAAAATAACAACTCTTGAAGGACTTTGTTCAGAAATGTTTAATTTCGTCATTTTCGGAAAAATACAGCGTAAAAGAAAATATTGATTAATTTTGACTGATGCAAAGCTGCAAAAAACTTATTTCGATACATATGTTTGGGGATTTCAAACCTTTATTTTTCTTCAAGAAAATATTATTTTCAAGTATGTCTCTATCTTCTGAATATTCTATCTTTTATAATAAATGTGTATTAGGATATACTTCAGCTTCCGATAAAGATGGATAATACTTCGAGAAATTAATTCAATCTAAATAATAAAAGCAGAGTGTCAATGCTGTTAATAATCAAATTTCCTTTTTATAGCACTGGATGCTAATTTTGATTGTTAATCAATTAATGTGTGCGTAAATGAAAAGCTGACCTTAACTGTATAATCTGTCAGTGAGTTAAAGCGTTAACTGATAGACTTCGCCATGGTACTCACAATCGCACCCAACCACGGTGGCCTGATCTCGACTCGTGAGACATAGGGATTCAGGTTCGGTACCTGATTCCACTAAAGATTTAATGTGTAGTGGGTCTGTCTCACTTTAAAACCGTTAGGGCGAAACGTTCTCCCGCTGGTGTGGTATGGTGTGGAGAAGGCGTTGCCAGCTCAGGTGATGCCCTAATCATCTAACTGCGGTTCAAGATCACGAGGTCCGTCTCAAAATAACCCTAGTGTTGCTTCACAACGGGATGTTAATATATCTTAACGAAATTAATCTCAACTGTAAGCCCATACTTAACGACTTCACGTCAACTCCTCATTTCTGGAGATACATGATTCCAAAGTTCGTTATGTAATGGTTTCCTCTAGATCAGTAGAAAAAGCAACTATCCAATTTCTTCGCGTAGGCGGGCATTAAGCTTCACAAATTTATCGTAGAATGCAAAAAGAACACTAAGAACAGTCTCTCACGCGATACACTAAATTTCGCTGAAGTCAGGATTGTCAGACGGGAAAACATCAAAGTAGCACCTACAATTCCTACAATCATCAGGCACAAGTAGTGACCTAATTCGAAACAATCGGTCTTGGAATAGCTTATTTAGCAGAACCACCATAAGTGAAATTATTATTATTATAATGAAAAACAAAACAACTGTGCATCACATAACCCGCAAATGCTTGGTTACGGCAAAATCTGAATGCAATAAACAAACTTTGATCCCAAGCACCTAGAATCTTTAGCAATCTAGAAATTTATTCACTAAAGTCCCCTTAAGTCATTATACTAAACGCAGACAAATGCGTTTCAGCGCCATTGACGATTACTCACAGTAGTACTCTTCCGCATTCACTATACAAATAATAATAATGTTTCTTTATATATAATTGTAGTTATTTTATCTGGGCCCACCTTATATTTAAGAAAACTCTGTGGTTTCAATGGATAATTTAATCATTCCTACCGCAATTACAATAAAGAAATTAAAATGGAAATAACAATATAGAAACTACTAATCTCAAAAAAGTATTATTATAAGATTCTCATCCATCCAATTAAAGAAATTGTCATCCGAAATCATAAGAATTTTTCTTAAAAATTGAACATTCTATGCAATATATTCCCCCCCCCCCTTAAATGTAATCACATACCATAGCTTTTTATTCTTTATAAACAAGGATTCGTTGTCTTCAGTACCCTTTGATTGATTATTTAGTTTTGGCTTGAATTATCTTCATTTTTTGAAGATCACTATAATTATAACTGTGTTCAGCTGAGCTCATCAGAAATCATTGTAAATTCACAATTTCAAATTGTAAATTCACGTGTTTCAGAGCCAGTGAAAGCTATATATGATTATAATATACAGAAATATCACAGTATAGATCCATTCAACGATTGAATTAACATAAATTATTATTTATCTTTGTCAGTATCGGTCATATTTATCCCGTTCACTTTCAATAACAATTCTGTTATATATTTTTAATCATAGTTATATTGTGTCTCAAACGGTTTTCAGATTTAAAGGATATGGCATAAATTTATCCCGTAATAAAGGGAGTTCTGAATGAAGAAAGTTCGAGGCTCTTCTTTCCAATGCTTCATTCACATAAAAATTAAATGTATTCGACCATTATATCATACGCGATATATAGGACGCGAAATGTTGCTCTTACCAAATAATTCATGCTTCATTTCAATTTTTTTCAATTTTCATTTCGATTTCTGAACATGAACAGAGGGATCTTTTTATAAAACTATTTGTTTAGGGTCAGCAACTTTTATCAATCCCTCTCACAGTGAGATTCACTGACTAAACATTTTTTTACAAAGCATTTCTTGTATTAATTAAGAAGATAACGTAAAATCGGATCTGGAAATAAGAGAATATTTTTAGAAGGAAGTTAATATGGGCTAAATTGAGTTAAAAATTAGGAAATTATATATATATAATTAATATATGTGTGTGTGTGTGTGTGTGTGTGTGTGTGTGTGTGTGTGTGTGTGTGTGTGTGTGTGTGTGTGTGTGTGTGTGTGTGTGTGTGTGTGTGTGTGTGTGTGTGTGTGTGTGTGTGTGTGTGTGTGTGTGTGTGTGTGTGTGTGTGTGTGTGTGTGTGTGTGTGTGTGTGTGTGTGTGTGTGTGTGTGTGTGTCGCTGCATTTGCGCGCACTAAATACAATGATAACTCTTTTAATTTTAAATTTTAGTCTTGTTCGAATCCGAAATAGTCTTTGGTTCTGTTTCCGTAATTAGTTTCGTTTTCTCTTATATTGCAATATATATATATATATAATCCTCCACTTAAGTTCAAATACATTTTTTTAACTTAAAGAGGATGGCACGTGATGTTAATACAGTTTTTTAAAATATTAATTAATTATTTAAATTTTTCTAAAATATTCTGTTTGATCACCAAAGTCGCCACATCCGTTGCAAAGTCCCAAAATGGTCTCCTAGTTTGTCGCCAAGCTCTGAGATTATTGAAGCGACATCTGAGAGTGAATAATATAAGATAGATATAAATAATATAAGAAAATAAGTAGGACTTGAATTTTTTTTAAAAAGTCGTTATTTAATTGCTACTTAATTTTCTTTTTATTTTCAACCACATATACACTGAAAATAGTCAGAATCGTAAAATCGGTAGCAGATCACAAATAGTTTGCTCAAGTTTTAATTATGAAGGAAGAATTATGAAGTTGGAGATTTCAGAAACCTTAATCCAGGGCATGAAAAGTAAAATTTATTTTCATCAGTAAACATATCGGGGCTTAATGGTTTATATGATATTGAAATACATTCTTGATAGCGAACGAAGACTGAATGACAAAAAAAATTTCAGTTTATCTTTCACCAAATTTTCCATCTTGGTATAAATTCATCATCAACGCTTTGTATCATCATCAACACAAATTTTTGTGTTTTACTTTTCAAAAAAATAAAAAAGATACAACTTTTCGCTGGATTTAAACTGATCTCATAACACTTTTTCTGACATCTAAATTAATTCAAAATTAATGAAACATAGATTAGTCTTCATATTAATGTCATATCTTAAATGAAAATCTCTAATGACTAAAATTGGAATAATATTTTAAAATACTTATTTTCTATTTCATATATTAGATATTTGCATCATATTTCACGTTAAAACAATCCTATGCTCTTATTCCTATGTCGGTATTTTTTTATCATTCTGACAAAAGTTATCATTTCTCTAAATAGTAATCTTATACAGATTGCAAATACCATCTTTCTTATGATAATATGGAATTCATTTGTTTTAAGATGTAATGTATGCTCAAAGTTCCATTAGAATTTAAAAGGATTTTCAAGGGAACAAATTTATTTTTAAATCTATGGAGGAACATTGTTGTGTTTACTCACGGTGGGATGAGAACGTCATTAGAGAAGTTTAAAGTCATTTGTTTTAAGAAAGTAATGTATGCTTAATGTTCATTTAGATATCAAAAGGATTTTCAAGGGAATAAATTTATTTTTCAATCTGTAAAGGAACATCATTATATTTACTCGCGGTCTGATGAGAAAATCATTGGAAAGACATGTTTCATTCAAAAATTGAAATTTCATTTCATTGAAAAAAAATGAAAATTCATTCAAAGTTGAAAAAATTTGTTTAATGAGAGGGAAGTGTTCAATGAAAAATGTTATGCTTACATATCATAATATTTATTCTGATAAATTTTAATGCATATATATTTCGAAAGCATCAAACATTGTATATAGTTTCCTTTTTCTTTTAGTTTCATGAAAGATGCAATTATTTTGTAATTGTATCTTGGTAGAAAAAACAAAATTATGGTTTCTTTAAATATTACATTTTAGCTATAAAACGACATTGTCGAAATTCCTAATTATTGCTCATTCTAGAGTATCATTGGCAGAGAGGTTTGAAATATCTGTTGTTTTGAAAAAAGTTTGATGTGAAACCAACAAGAAAAAAATTCAAAAAAATAGAAATATGCCTTTTTCTTGTAAGTGCAACTCATCTAAACTAAATAATTTGATGCTTCATTTTAAAGCAATGTAAGAATGGTTTTATTTAAATTGTTCTATTTATATATTTAGTGAATGCATATAGTGTATCGCAACATAATGACCTTTAATTTTTTCTATAATATTTCCTGTGCATTTGAGTTAATTTTTAAGAAAATAATTAAATTGAAACTCGAAAAATACATAATTGTAGGTAAATTTTTAAAAAATTTTAAAAATTCTTTTATTTATTTTTTATTGACACTAGGTTCTATACTTTATATGTAAACGTCATAGGTTATAAATAATATTTTTATTGCATTTATTTCTAAACATATAGTTTATTCGCTATTTCGGCACTAGTCGAATTTTAAAAAAAATCCTTCTTTGCATAATAGGTTTCAAATTCGCTTTTCTTTAAAACATAAAAATATATCAAACAAAATAGTATGAGAAGCGTACCAAGCAAATTAAACTGATGGAAATTTGCTATTTCTTTAATTACAAAGAAATTTCGATAAAGATTTCTCTTGACTTGAAAAAAACAAAAAAAACTTATATTTACTCTCCAAATTTTGCACTAGAAAATCTAGATGATATTTATTTCTTAAAAGCAAAGGCATAGCTCTTTTAACTCAAAGGATTTCATGAAAAATGGTATAAGACTATGGTATAAAATCTAATAACGGATATTTCTTAATTTCTTGATAAAAAGAAATTTAATGTGATAGAGCAATAAATATTATAGAGAAGTTTTCACCTTCTATCAGGTTAGCTATTAGCTACAATTTGGTCACTAAAACTTTGTTCACATTATTGTTACGAAAACACACTTAGTTTATACTTTATTAACATCCTTGAAGCTGCCTTATAATTTCAGAAAATGTTTTTTTTTCATTGTTTCCCTTTATATAATCATAAAAAAATTACAGCTTATGCAGTACCTTTATAGTTTCCTCTTGTAGCAACTGAATCAACAAAATTTCTTCTGAAAACGAGACGACAGAAAAATAAGAGAATAATAAAAAGAGATGACTGAATTCTTATTTATTTATAAAACATTTGTTAAAATATCAAATCATTAAAGATATTAGGCACATACATAAATCTTAAATCTAGATACTTTATTTTCATCTTTAAGCAAGGTCTTATATTGTCACTGAGAATAACATAATTAATTTTATTTTTATTGAAAAATTCGAAACATAATGAAGATATTTCCTACCTGATGCAGAAATTTGACTGTGGTTCCTTCAATCCTATTTATATAAAATTGTAAATTACTTTTTATGAAGAGTTAAACAGTTCAATTTGTAATTTTTTTTCTTTCTTACCCTTGTGTTTTAAATTTGACCTATACCAAACTTTGATACACCTATGAGAGTTAACGAATGACGAACTGGAAGAAAACTATTTGAATTTTTTTTTTTTGTTTACACATCAAAAACAGCATGTAATATTCCCTGTCTACTGCAGAAAGAGAAAGGAAAATTTCTGACACTTTATTCATAATTTCAACTAAGATAATATTATTTAAGTCAAGAAATATGACAACTTTTTCACTACTTAACTTCATTAATTTTTGGTAAGGTTATATTTTTGCTTATGGTATCAATTTTGAAAATATGAGGATATATATTGGGTCAACAAGCGTATTTCTTGTTAATGTAAGTTTGCATGGCAGAAAATTTATATTACTGTATTTTGAATAAGATAAAAATCCTTTTCCTTTTAATTTAACAAAAAATCCTAGAATTACACGATAACTGTTATATATAATACTATTTTATAAAAAGAAATTATTTTTAAATTATTGTCTTTTTATATTTATTTACGTTTTATTGTAAGTATATTTCAGTACAGTCTATTAGAAATAAGTTCTCCCACACACACTTCTTTTTAATATTCATTGTTGCATTCTTCGCATTCAAATGTATCTTCATGATCATATTTGGGCTTGAAATAAATTATGCATCCGAAAATAAAACACACATCTTTTCATGAATTTCCGCATTTAACAGTAATAAAAATGCTATGGGACTTCATTTTAATTTTTCTTTGTCAGATATTTCACCTTACAATCTTTAGCGTTTTTCATCGTTAAATTTATCATTTAACTCGAATTTTTAAACATTTTTTTTATTTACTACTGTAAGTGATGGTGTTTCAAATAAAATTATCAAAAACATTCAAGAGATAAATACATATGTAACCTTATAAGTAATAGTAATTATACGAAATTCTTTATTTAAGAACAGAGAAATACTTATGTGTGTCAGTAAGCATTCCAGCCAAAACTTTTGAGTTTTTGAGTTGCTTGTACATATTTGGAAAAAAAATCTTTAATCAAAATTTCTATAATAAAAGTTCAACATTTCAAATCACTTAAAAATAAGCCCCCTGAATAAATTTCTACTGGAATCTTGAAAGTGAAGTCTTTGTTAGATGTGATGGACATCACGACCACGAGGCTGTTCACTGAATTGTTTCCATTATCTCTTGCTGCTTCCTAGCTTCTACTTCTTTATTATCTTTTATTTTTTATGGCCTCGATGGCAGGCAAAGGGAAGAGGAACTATCTTTGTTCCCTCTTTTCATGAACAGGAAAGCGTGTCATATGTTGACCATCCACGGTGGCCATTCAACATGAAACTTGTGATTTCTAGCGTATCAATTGTTTAGTAACTAGCCATCAAAGTAGTGTCTTTAACAGAAATAGTCTGGATCACCCTGAAGGTATGGTGATCAAAAGTGTCAGGATCAAAGTGTCTTGGAACCGCAGCATTTGTTTTAGGCTGAACTCGGTACTTGGAATCCTTTTACCTTAGTATTAGTGATAAAACTGATGTTTTTAGATGGCATCATAATAAAATAAAACTTTTAACCATTTTCGGGGCTCCAGTCTTTAAACTCTTATAAACTGCTTCAAAGGCATTCTCTTCGATCAAGTATCAGATAATATAGACATTTCTAAAACAATTCCAATATTTCTTACATGAAAGTAATTGATTTTATTTTAATTCATATAATGTATTCAGATGACTAGCTAATAAGCGTTTTCTAAAGCAATACAGTGTTTAGAAATATCTATACATGCAAGAAAATGAAGTGTTCCTGATATTTTTAGGACCCATGTATTATTGATTTTCACGAACAGTGTAATTTTTTGGAGAGAGGTAGCTCAGTTTTCCTCTTCAGTTAATAACTGAGAAGTTGAAAAGTTAAGCAGTTGCATATTTAGGCTGCATTAACATATAATTGACATTTGCAAAATATTTCAACCTCTCTGTTCCTACCTAGACACAACCAGATTTTATTTATTTAAGGTACAGAAATTAATATTTAGAATATGTATTCTGAATTACTTGAGATACTTTGACTGTTAAAAATTAATTGCCTCAGGATTCTCATTTACGCCCTTTGTTATTAAAAGGTAATGGCAGTCAGCAATCTACCGTGTTTACACTCTTGAACTGAAATGGCAATCATAGTTCTTTTTCTTGATCAGGCCTTTTCTGGAAACTAAAAATGAAAATCATCACAATAAGTTTCGAAATGAAATATCTTATCCTGTGAAACTTAACTGCTTCTTAGCCTCTGGGTGAGCAGTGATGACATAAGCGAATAAATCCTGCGAAACATATACTTGTTAATCTTGTCTAAGGAAGATTGAATTACTTACCCAAATTCCGCAGGAAGTTCAAAAGATTTATGTTATATATTAGAATTCATTTATTCGAACTAGTATTTAAAACGCTTTGAATTCTTAGCATTTGTATTGAACAACTTGAAATCCTACTCCTTTAAACTTCACCATGCACCATTTCTTAATCCTTCAATTCAATTTATTGAAATCATGGTTTGTTTCAAAATGATCCTTCCATAGAATATTCTCCTTTCGATTCATTTAAGTACTGATTTAAATCACATTACGTTCGTAAACACCCAGCAGTAAAATGTTGGGGCGCAAGTAAAATTCTTTTGAATGAGAAGCGAACAATAGTTAAAACATAAGATCTCGCCCTCTAATTATTTTACAAATTAAATTTTTGAAGTGTATTTAGATGTTTCAGTGGAAAAATTCAACAGCCAGTATCAAACAAGCAGGTCTTTATAAGTTTTCTGAAGAGTTTAAACTAATTCCACATATTTGGAGTTGGAAAATTCTGTTTATCCTTTGTGTTATGTTTCAGACAGATAAGTTAGGAAATAAGTTGAAGTGACTGAAATTTACTGCAGAATATTTGCTGCAAAGTAAATCAAGAAAAAAACTTATCTAAATTTAAAGGGAATGCTTTGGATCATGTAACTACTTTATGTTTACGTTCAGCAAACTCTAAATTGCAGTAACATCCGATATAATATTATGAAGGTTTTGAAATCCGTTGAAATCTATATTTTCCTTTCTTTTTAATTCTTTTAATTCCTTCATGCTTATCTCAAATATTAAGTTTTAATTTAAACACTTAAATATGCATATTTTAGTAAAAAAAGGCGTAGTATTCCAACTTTTTAATAGCCTGTGCAATTATCCTTAGAGCAGAATCAAATAAAACAAGTACAAATGTAATGCATTTTTGTCATATTTTTATTCAATTATTTCTGATCGCGTAGGAAAACAATTGGGATGTTTGTCTTCACAAACAATTATTACATTACAAATCAAAGTTACATTCTTTTCTCAAGATACGATTTCTACAAAATTGATAGAAAATGTTAAAACGTTTATAATAATTTCGATTCTCACTATACTCGGGGAGAAAATCATAATTAGAAGCGAAAAGAAAATAATTCTCTGAAAACCAGAAGCTTTTAAAATCATAAGTATCGTCGTAATCAATAAACCGATTTTATTATTAATAGAAAGTCTGAAGTTCTTCATTTTACTTCTATATAAACAAGACAGAATATTTTTCATTCTCCTAAGGAATTAGTTCCCTTTTAAAAAATTTTATGTGGAATAGACGTAAGTTGCTTTAATAAAAATATTATTATAATTAAGAATACTGTTACTATAATTCCATCCTCAATTCTTTGTGATATCAATGTGTATCTACTTCTTTAACATTATTTCTTATTTTTTTTTAATTTATTAAAGTTTCTTAAATTGATTATTTAAAATTTATGTTGTCCTTAAGTAAATATAAATATATCTTTGCTTATCTAGAGTAAAAGTACGTGTAAGATTAAAAACCTGTCCAGCTTTATTTTTTACAAAAAGATTAAGAAATATTTAATGATTAATTTATTTCAAGATGTTTATAAAAGGAAGCTAGAATATTTTCTTTGCAGGTCAAAGAACGGGTGATACTTCATTACAAACGAATAACTATTAAATTATTTTATTTGCATTTTATTTTGAATTAAAAAAATTTAATTAATAATGTTTTCATCAAAATGCCATGCATTATTTTATAATTACCAAATTCATTCAAATTTGAAAGTAAATAAACGACAAAATTTTTAAAAAATATTGAAAGAAATGCATCTAGATAAAAAAAAACAATTTCTTTGATTTATTTAATTACAAGATATTTCAAGATATTACTTTACAAGATATTTCATCTTATAATAGTTAAAGATACTTTTTTCAAAATTCCATAATGATAGTGGATAAATGAAATATGCAACAT
This sequence comes from Argiope trifasciata, assembly GCA_026543055.1. NCBI lineage: Eukaryota > Metazoa > Arthropoda > Arachnida > Araneae > Araneidae > Argiope > Argiope trifasciata. The sequence continues at coordinate 2,694,533 of JAPMOQ010048006.1, read as the reverse complement.
GCTTGTAGTGCTTAAATTTTATAGCATGTTTTCAATTTATTTCTTCTTCTTTTATAGTAGATTATATTTTAATTTTGTTCTTCTATTTTATATTATTGAAGATTTTCAAAACTGTATATTTTCTTGGTTTTGCAGGGTTTGCATTGAATGAAAAAATTATAACGGTTAATAAATTTAAATAATTACTGGTTTATCACATCTTTCTAAAATTTTATAATAAATTACAGACTAAAAAGATATTTATAGGTTTTAAAGAGTGTGTTTTTCTAAATAAAAGTAATACTTGAAATTTTAATCACTTTTTAATCAAAATTGGAGATAGGTGACTTTTTAAAAATTATTGCCTATGATTTCCGAATACAACCTTAGCTATACGAATTTTGTTAATGAGTTTGTAGAGGGAAATCAAAATTAAATTTAAAAATTCCGGATGTGCATTTCGACTCATCTCACAAATTCTTTTAGTTTTTGGTTCAGAAGAAGGCTTACAAAAAAACTTAATGAGAGCCTAGAATAGAAACAAGTATTTGCATTTCCCTTTAGTAAAGTTTAGACCAAACGATTTCATCCGAAGGTCCTTAAAATTATTCTTCTTTTATCTCAATTACAATCTTAAAATTGTCATAAAAAGAGTGACTGAATAAGCAAGGAAACACTGCGCTCGTTTAAGTCACTAGAGACATCATTACTAGACAAATTATTTCAACTGATGGAATATCCAATCACTTTCTGGTATAACGAATGTCAAAATTCTTTTGATACTCTATCTATAAGAAAAATATGTGAATTAGAAAAATATGATAATATTGAAATGATAATATGGATAATATCGAAATCAAACTCCAAATATTGTAAGGCAGATAAAAATAATTATAATATTTAGGGTTGTGATCGAAACGGCGCCAAAAGTCTAACTCAGTCAGGATAGACTATTAAAATCAATAAATCATGCCAATTTAGTTAAAGATACATTTAATGACATTAATGGACATGGTTTATAAGGGGACAAAACTATTTAGGACAATAACATTTAACATATATGCACAAAAATAATTCTCGGGTATTACATCATGCTTTACGTTCGCTTCCAAGGCATGAACTGATCGTTCATGGTAACGACCTATAGAGGGCCGAGGAACAGTTACGGTTACAGTACGGTTACAGACTCCCCTTCTGGCTCGCACGACGTCTCGGCGAAGAGTCAGCACTGTACTTCTCAAGTCTACCTCTTCTCTTGAAGGGAACTACTGATCTCGTGTTCCTCTCTGGAGGCAGTTCATACGCTTTCAGCATATTGATATGGAAAGTTCCAAGAACTTGATCTGGTGTACTGGGATCAGGCATAGGACCACCCTGAGTAGATTGTTGAGGCTGCTGCTGTAGTGGTGGCCGTCGAGAGGGCACTGCTGAAGGTGCTTGAGGAGTTGGCCCCTGCGAAGACGGTGGAAGAGGACGCCGCTGCTGCATGGGAACAACAGCATGTGGTGAAAGTTGCTGTTGTGGTTGTAATTGTTGCGGCTGCATTGAAGAAACGGGAGGCACAGTTGTACCACCATATGACCTCATTTGTGGTTGTCTCCGCTGATAACCGCAACCACCACCCTATGTAAATATCTGTGAGGGCTGAGATGGCCCATGTTGTTGAACTTTTGGATATTGCTGCACACCCTGTTGTGAATAGCTTCGGCTGATGGGCCTGACTGGGGAAGGTGTTTGACTGTAAGGGTGATACTGCTGTAAATACTGCTGAGACGGTACAACTGTCGGATTAGACAACTGGTTGGGGAAGACATAAGGTCGATTCATGGATGTATCAAGAACAAGTAAATTATTTCCAGTTTGTGTACGGTGCTCAATGAAAGGAGTGGGGTATCCCCCTGGATGAAGGCATGGCTCAAATTATTTTAGCAACGAGTTAAGGTTGTCACGTTGTTTGGTTGTGAAATGTTTACCTTCTTCTGGGCGTAAACAAAGACTATTAGTTTCAGGAGCGACAAAATTGTGTTGCACTGAATTATCACTTGTCACTGAATTCATCGGACAAGAACTACTAATCTTTTCGACAGGACTATTATTCCTAGGTAAGGGAATATCTTTAGCAAAAGGTATTCTGCAGTTCGGTTTATCATCAAAATACCAGAAATTATTTTTCATATCCATCACAATTCCTGATTTCTTCAAAAAGTCGACTCCGAGGAGAGTACGATTTCCTTTAGCATGCGGCAGAAAATGTAAATCAGTGCGAAAAGTTCGATCAAGCACTTTTGTCGGCACTGTAGTTTTTAAAACAACTGATGTGGATTATTGACCATCTACCAAACAGATAGCAAGGTCAATTTCTGTGAACTTCTGTCCACGCTTCTTTAAAAAATTAAAAATCAGTTCTCCACCAACTGACTGACTGGCTCCTGTGTCAGCACAAACTGTTCCTGTAGCTTCATATATTTCAATGGGGAGTAAGGCTACTGGAGAGGTAAAACAAGTAAACATATGTATTGCATTAACTTGAGCCTTATCTTTCTTTGAAGAACAATTTGGACATTTCAATTTTATAAATCCGGGATGACCACAACCATAACAATAAACAGAATATTCTACATGTCGTGATGACCTATTGTCTGAATTAGATACAGTATTGGTGTGAGCACACAAAGGATCTTTCTCATGGCCCTTCTCATTGACAGGTTCCTTTTTTATTTGAAATTTGGATCTAACCTCTTTGGGTTTAATTCCGCTATAATGCCATCCAGTTTGAAAATTATAGCCCCTTTTCTTTGGGAAATCTCTTCTAAAACTTTGTTTAATGCTTTCGTAGTCATCAAGTGTTTCTGCTAGATCATATGGAGTTTTCATATTAATCCACTCATGGAGAAAATGGTATCTCACTTCAGCAGGAACACGGTACTTCAGCTGCTGAGTGATCATCCGATCCTTCAGTTGTTCAAAGGTTTTGATTTCTAAATCTGAGATCCATTCTGTAAAGTAACTATTAAGTTCATGTGCAAAATTCCTCCAAGATTTCTCTTCTGATTTCTGGTGCCGATAAAAACATTGTTTTAGCTTTTCATTGTTTAATTTGTATCTTTTTAATATGATTTTTTTCTCAAAATCATAGTCATTAGCATTACTCGCAGGTTCTCTGGCTAACATATTTGAGATTTCTGCTGGCAAAACCTCTAACAAGTAGGCTACCCAATCTTTCATAGGTACTTGAACCATTTCTGCTCTTCTTTCAAAATTAATCAAATATAACCCCATTTCGTCATGCCTTTCATCAAACTTGGGTGTGATCTGAGCAAGATGAATTTTTGGTTCGGTTTCTACTGTATTTCTAGACTCATCATTTAGGCGTTGACTACTCTGTGCTGCTTCTAATCTCTTTATTTCTAATTCACGTTGTTCACGCTGCTCTTCCCGAGCCCTTTCCTCCTTTCTAGTTGTAAGAATTCTATCAAGAATAATTCTAACTTCCTCCTCATCATACAATGGACTTTTAAGAATTTTTTGTTTCATGCCAATTTCTCTAGTGGAAGTATCTACCTCTATCCCTTTTTCTTCGCATATCTCTAAAAGGTCAGCCTTATTAGATTTCGCCAAATACACCATGCTTTTGGGAAAGAAGATCAAAATACTTAAAATTTCAAATGATCAAAAAATAAATTTCTTTTAAATAAAAGAATTATGCAAGCTATTACATTCCTAAAATTTGTACAGAGAAGCAAGCAATGTCTATATTACTTTGTAAATAAACACTTAATACTGTATAAAGTCAATAAATAAAAAAAATTATCAGTCAAATATAAAACGAAAATAATTCAATTGCAAAGTTACTTCCTGAAACGAAACTGCAACAAACAAATTGCAATGTTCTAAATCAATTTTTTTTTTTTAAAAAGGTAATGAAATTCAATTTAAAGAATTTAGTATGTTTGTTTTGATAAAACAAAACTATATAGCTGTTTTCTCTTTTTTTTCAAAGCGAAACTAAATTCAAAACAATAATAATAATATAATATATAATTCAATTTTTAAAGTATAAGTATATATATATACAATTAAGTGTGAGTATATACATACATACAAAAAGAAAAGTAAATACAGTGAAGAATTGGTATTATAAAATTTGAGGTAAATGCTGAAGAATTATCTTTAAAAATTCTTAACCATAAAAATAAAATTCTTATTTCAGAATTACCGGAAATGATGAGTAATAAAAATAATACTTTAACTCCTTTTCAGCAACTTTTATATCTTATAATATTCAACACAAAATAATTTTATATCAATTTGAACAATTATAGTGAATATCCTTTCGTAGTGAAACAATATACAAGCAATTTATAAAAGAATAAAACAGTTCTTTCAATTACTGTATTTGCAAAATATCAATCATTCATAAAAATAAATATTTTTTCATATTCACAAACAATTTTTTTTATTGAACACATATAAGTTTTAAAACACTGTAAAAATTACTATTTAATTCTTTTTTTAATACTAATAAATAAAAGAATAATCAGATTCACAGAAAAAGTTTTATCACAATTTTACTCTCTGAAATGCCCAATATTTTTTTTCTTGCATAAATACCAACTCAACAAAATGAAAGTTATTCAAAAAAGAAAGATATAATAATAATATTCTCTTCACCTAATGGTTATCCAAACAGGAAGAGACTGGTGTTAAATCATTCTGATTTATGCTTACTCAGCGATTTTTCCTGTAAGGACTTTGAATCCCTAGCTGAGAGTGAGCTGTTTGAATATATCCCCAGTTTAAAAGGGGTTGTGAGAACGAATGTGTGAAGCTTGTAGTAGCTAAGGCCCTATTCTTGGCCCTAGTTGGCGCTACTGAAGGAACAAGTGGCACTCGATCGGCTTAAATCGCTAACAAATAATTGTCGGTGGGCTTGCGAAATTCATATCAGAAGGAAAATTCTTAAACGTTGTGAAATTTAAAGAATTTATATTTTAGAATATATATGGCCAAAAATAAGATATATGGTAAGTAAAAAATCTTACATATCCTAGAACTTCTAAAAAATATAATATTATTTCTCAAATTGAATTCGTTCAAAGCATGTTTTTAGGTTGTTTAACTCAAAATGACAGATTTTTTTAACTTCATGGCTATTCATTTCATTTTCTGATAAAGGAAATGATATTAAATCGAAAGAGATTAAATTAAATATCGTTTTACAGATAGAAAAAACTTAATTGGAAAAATCAAAGTCATTTTAGCTACTACCAGATGCAAGATTTATTTTTTTCAGCTGAAAATAATCTCATACTGGAAAATGAATTTCCAGTTGATTAAATTGCTTAACATATTTTTTAGTTCTAGTTGTGCAACCATTTTCATTAGGAGATTAAATTTCTATTAACATATAGCCTGCCGACACACCGATATCCGATTTTATGAAAATAGAAAAATAATAGTAGTTACAAATTAATAAGAATTTCTTTCGTTCTAAGTAAAGAGTATTATAGAATTACATTCAAAAACATCTGTTATTTCACTTTTTTCGCTTTTTGAAAGTGAAAGGAGTTGAGCATGAAGATCATACATTTAAAGTGCGTACATAAAAACTAAAAAGGCTTCCCTTTTTCACGAGATATTCTTTTATAAAAATGGATCTTTAATATTTAATTTAATGGAAGGAATGACGAATTTCATTAATATGGATCGATCCAACGGAGAAATTTGATCGTATTTATGCATAGAAATAAGAATCTCTGACGAAAATGTAATCCAAAAGAATGCAATCAATTTCTCCCTCAGAATAAGAAAGAAAAATTAAAAGTGGTTATGATTAAATTTAGATTCTTAGCCTTGTTTTTTTTATCAGAAGCTCTCTTTCAGATGTTTAGAAATTTTCAATTATTATAAAATTAATCATAATTTTTTTATGAATTCGCAAACTTATTAATCAATCATAACAAATATCATCATATCATAAATCATTTTTACTAATATTGGAAATTGTATAATACAGGACAAATTTCAATCCTCATATTTTTATGAATTGCATCTAATATAAATTATAAATTATAATTGCTATATAATATAAATTATATTAAATACGAAGAAAACAAACTGTTTCTTACGAACATTGCATTTATTACAAAAATTTAAGATAAAGACATGTGACAGTTCAATTGAAAAATGTGTTAAAATGTTCCCTCACAAAAAAATGTGATAGTTAAGTTGAATGCTTATTAATTTTATCTGTCACCTTAAAGTTTTAAAACGAATTTCTGTTTTTATTTTTATGTTCGCTTATAAATTTTTAATTTCTCGCAACTTTTTTTAAACAAATAAGATCAACGAAGGTAAATAGGAAATTTCCCAGTTTTCTCGTAAAATCCGTGTCACCCGCTTTTTTAAAAATGAAGTTTAAATAACGCTTTGTCAAAAGAAACGTATTCCTTCTTTTTATTGTATGAGCATTTATCTACCATCAATTTCAAAGCATTCAAATTTAATAAGAAAAAATTCTTTCAATTCAAAAATATTTTTTAAAAACTAGAACCAATAACGAAAATGTGATATTAGGTATTAGGTACGATATTAGGCAGGTAAAGGATTTAAACACCTTGAATTATGAACGAAAAATAATTTTAAATAACTATAGTCACTTGTAATCCCACTTCTCTATAATTAAATTAATATCATGTAATTCATAAAGTAAACATAAATATTGTGACAAAATTTATCACATAATATTAAATATCATTGAAAATTCTGTCACGTCGTACAGACTATTACGAGGGGGTGATAAAAAAAAGGTCAAAGGAAAAATACTGTACCAACAATAAACACAGGGTACAAATGTTATTTGGCATACAAATTAATATTTGGTGGTCCCTTCTCTACATAATCACCAAACCTGTGGAGGCATTTATCACACCGCTTGTTTAACACGTTTTGGTAATAACCAGGATCTTGAATCCTTAGTCAATTTTTGGCTTTTTTTTTTCTTTTTTTTGAATATCATCGCCTTATATGAACCTTGTTTCGGATAGGTGTTTCTTTAACCACAGGAAAAAAATATTCACTGAAAGCCAAATCGGGGCTGTATGAGGGGTGACTCCGAATCTCCCATCTAAACGTTTCCAGCAATTTCCATGACCGCTTCAAAAGGTCGACACCATTTTATCACATGTTGTCTACCCATTGCTTCGCCCCCGTTCATTTTAACGGTTTGTTTGTGAATGTCCAATGAGGACACATTCTTGGCTCAGAGAAATCGTATCACGGCTGAGATCTCTGTGCAAGACCAATTTTCTAGACGTCTTGCCATTACTGTCGCTTTGTCAGGTTTCGGTACTAACAATATCTGCTCGAACTGCCGTTTAGACAATTAGCGCGATCGGTCTCCACTCTAGGTAACAATATTCCCATCTACAATTTCTACTTACCAAGTACTGCTGCTGGCAAACTTTTTTTTGGATCAACCTTGGTACGTTTTGTCAAATCTCTAACTACATAAAAAAGGGGTAAATTTAATGAGATCAGAGTAAGAAGGTCAAGAGCAAGTAGAAAAGTACATCGACTAAATTCCGATTCGTAGTCCTGTGATGTTGCAAGAATCAGTAAAACTTAAATATTTTAGAAATTCATTAATTTATTATCTTTAAAATAATGACTGAACATGTATACAGAATTATTTTTAAAAAAATATAATTATCTATGCGAGTTTGAAATTATTTATAATAATATATAATAATTATTAATAAAATTAAAAATGATTATTTATAATTTACCAAAAACGTCTATGATAAGGTTTAAAATTTCCCATTCTTGGGTTCTCCTATAGGTTAATTCATTTTGTTTTGTCAACATACATAATACTATCAGGTGTTGCTCATATATTTAAACAACAGAATTTATGAAAGAATAAATTTAAGTTCAACAAAAAAACAATACAGTAATGTGAGATAAGGAGAACCAGAGATTCTCCATCATTTTTAAAGAGCTAATGAGAAAATAAATACATTGTATATGTAGCTAAAAGGAAAAGAATACTATCAAGCATTTGAGCAAATGTGTTAATTCTTCTCCAAAAAGTCATATTTTAACGGAAATCCGTACATAAATGATAGTTTCCAAATTCTCTATCGGAATACAGTTTCTCCATCGATCAATGAAAGCATTTTTTCAAAGAAATGTATCTTCTTAATGGCATAATATTTCCACTGCAAAAAATATTGCAATGCCTTCTCATAGCTATAAAATTTGATTTCTTTTTCTTTGTTCGAAAATAACTTTTATGTTTAATCGTGCTTTCCTTAACATTCAATAGATGTAATATATTTTGTATCGTGATTTGATGATAAAAAGAACTCTGTTTAATGAATAAAAGTTTAAAATTTAAAGGAAGTGAAATTTGAATTATGTGAGAGATTGACTTGTCTATGAAATAAAAAGCGGAATAACTTAGATTATGTAGTATGTAGATTCAACACAAAATAAACGGCATGTAAACTGCAACATAAATTAATTTCCTATCATTAAGGTTGTATTTTCAAGCATGAAACTAAATCTTTGAATATAAAAATAAATTATATTAAAGTGGTATTTAATATAAGTGATTATATTAAAGTGGTATTTAAATATTATACTGTTTGCTCGGATTATGAAATTAAAAAACAAGTACCGAACCAAATAATTGGAAAATTTTAATACTTTTGATTGATGTTAATTGAGAAAAATTACTTGACTTTTTGATGGCATATTAAATGAGAAATTATTGCTTAAGGTAAGACATTTATAATTTTTTAATTATATTTTAACTGCTCCAATTTCACAACCTCATTGAAAATTTTAATCATTACTTTCATGTCACAGTTTTAAATACTCCTTTCTTTATCCTGTATGAATAACTCTAGTCGTAGCAAAAAATCTTAACAGTTAGGAAAATATAATCTATGTATATTTCGCAATATATGTGTGTCTAAATTTTAAGTCCCCCAGACAGTTTATTCTTCAAATCTAAGCTTTTTATGATTATATGAAATAAAATGGGGAGAAAAAATTAAAAACAATGAAATCTGATTAAAAGGCTCAATATTTGTTTTAAATATAAAGAACAACCATAGAGCCATTGATTTCTTTTCAAAAAGACTATTAGGTAAACAAATGATATTGATTTTTACCACTTTTAAATATTGTTACAGATTTTCATCAATTTACCTTGCTTTAATTACCTTATGGAAACTCAAAAGACTTTCAAATTGAAGTTGACACACAAAAGACATTTGAGCAATTTCCTTTCATTTATGAATTTTATTATCAAGTGTCACAAACGCTGGCCAAAATTTGAATATTCACAAAAGCGCTTGCTTGTTCCCGAGATATAATTGTGTTGTGTTTTAAAATATCAGAATCCGAACTGCTGGATGAATTTTGTTTGCGTCTTAATCAGAGAAAGATTCATCACTTTTACTACAAAGATTCTTTTGAATAATAAGTTCGTACTTTTAAAGTCAGTTCTGCTTTTGGATGGAAAAGCTCAAATTTCAACTAAAATAATTAAAATCCAAAATGGCTACGAAGATTGAAATGATGACCAATGACTAAAATTTTCTATTTATGTCATAAAACTATTTGTATTCTTTCATGGTAATTTGGAAAAAAAAAAGTGTTTGTAATTTTTTCTTGCATTAAATATACGCATTAAATAACGAAACTGATATGATGTGTAATCGAAACAAAAAGAACAATGACTGATATCCTTATTATTTTCTGACGATTTCTTTTACAAATAATAATATATTAACACCTATTCTACTGAGTGCTAAACTTGCTAGTAAGTATTTAAAGATCAATCATTTTAACATTGTAGAGTATAAAACATCAATCAGAACACAGGCTTTACCTCTTCTATTATGACAGTTTCTCGTATGAAACCTTACAAATTTTGTTGCTGTTGTTTCTTACCTCGTTCACCATTATATAAGCCCGCTGTTACGAAGATAGCGATTTAAGCCGATAGGGCGCCTCTCTTGTTTGAGTAGAGCCTACAATTGCAAAAAGTACAATTTTGCCACTCTCGCATCACTCAGTCTCTTGCCCAACCCCTCTTTACAGGACTACATATTCGCTCATCACTTAGATATAACAGAGAAAGAACAGATATGCCCGAACCGAGGGCACCCAGTCACATGGAAGACTCGCTACTCCTATGCCATGACGCCGGCAGCATAACAACCACTCAAATAAACGTTTCTGTTTCTGTTCTTTGACAAATATAATTAACACTACTGTTAACTTTTTTCAAGTGCATAAGAAATTTCTCAATTTGAATCAAGGCATGCTTGTTGTAATTGTCTTAGCTGGTACAATTTTTGATACACTGTATAAATCTTATGATGTTCGCGATATTTGAAGAAGCAAATATTCTCTCAAATTAAATTTTCAACAATAATTTCCTTTTCCCCATAGAAATTTTGTGTGATATTAAAAATACTTTCATTGTATTATATTTGTAAATTAATAATGAGCTTAGAGACCAGAAGTACATGTTTCAGGCAAAGTTAACGAGTTACAGAAATATAAATGTTTGTTTTACTTATAATGGTAACATTTAGAAAATAAAATATATTTTCTTTCTTGATATGAAATTTCAAAATTGGAAAGGAAGTTTTAAATACTAGTATGTGATGTAAACTCTTACTTGAAAAACTATTAAAACTCCATAAAATATTTGAAAGTTCTTCAAGATAATAAATGAGCAATGTTATTTATTTGATTTAATGGATGTTCAATAGGATTTGGTTCATCACAATTATCCTAAGTAAAAGATGTAGACAAAGTTTTAACATTTCAATTAATATTATTCGAATCAAAAACAAGCCGGTGTCTGATCTAGGGGTAGCACGTCTTCTCCGTGATCTGAGCATCCTGGGTTCGAGTCCCACCTCGGGCATGGCTGTTCTTACTCTGTTTTATTTGTGAAACGTGCGAATGTGTCCTCTTGCAAAAAGGGTTTGTGAAAGCTAATGAGTAGAACGTGAGTGGCAAAGTCATGCTCTTGACAACAGTTGTCACTATTAAAACAAGAAACGTTTCTTACCGGCTTAAATCGCTACCTTCGTAACAGTGTCTTGTCAAATGGTAAGTTTTATAAGAAACAACAACAAGAAGTCAAAAAGGAAATAATTTTTAATGCTTAATTTTTGGACATATTTGAAGGATTGTAGTACCAAATTTCTGGCGTTTGATGCTGAATTATTCCTCTAGGTATTTTTCAACCTACAAGAAAATTTGAATTTGATCAAATTATTCATATAAATTTCACTGATAATTTTGCATTGCCAAGATGAGTATAAATGACTTTATCTCTACTTTCTTAAATTTTGCGAAACTCTTTGTGATTCAAATATGTTTCCTCTTGCCTTTTAATTGCTTTAAAAAAATTGAAAGCTTGTTGATTCACTTTGTAAAGTTAATCATAGAGTATTAATTGCTTTTGGAGATTTTCTCTCGGTTTTTGAGGGCATACATTTGATTAATTAATATATTATTTGAAATTCTATTTAATGAGGTTTATATATTTTATTTGTCTTGGGATTTTATTCTTGCTTATTGAAGTGTTTTTGAAAATATATGAATCAAACCATAATGAACTTTTAAATTCTCACGGTGAAAATAACAAATAATCAACACACAAATAATTTTCAGTAAATGAAAAAGCATTTTATGAAAGGGAACCGAAAAGGGACAATCTGGACTTATTTAATAAATGCTTTATGAAATATCATAAATTGTAAAAAAAAATAATTGTTCTTCATGAATTGCGCGATATTATAAAATCTACCACTACGCTTACTAATGAAAGTTTACAGCATAACTCTCGGAAAATCGGTAGGTGTGATCTTCAACAGTTCGGTGAATTGTATCAGCTCGACGTGACATCGGCACATTTGTCTTGTGGAGACTCCGCACTATCTTAATAAACTTGCGCATGGATAGCTCTTTAGATAACATCCATGTATGCTCTAGCAGGCTCTTGTCTAAAAATCGAAGTGGAGAAATCGTGTTTAAACAAGATTGCTGTTCTAACAACACTCGAAAACACATAAATATCTCGGATCAAAACAATTTATTTATACGAGCATTTTATTAGGTTCTTTGGAATAAATATAATTTTAATAATTGGTGAAAAATTATACAAAGAGTATACATTTATTAAAATTAATTTTTAAATTCCTACTTGCCGCATGATAGACCTCATAAGATTCATTTTTGTATTTAAACGATTTCATGCGAGTAAAAAGTACGGTTAATAAAATGAATTATTGATTAATTTGCTTGAATTTGGTTGAATGAGAGGTTCACATATTTAAAAAATACATAATTATTTTCACAAACTGGCTATTGTATTTTTTAACTTCTACTAATAGATGCAACGTACGATTACATTTAGATATTTATAAATTAAAGGAATTTGAAAGGTATAGTCTTTTCTCTAACTCTATTTAAACATCATTTAACCAACCTTTGAGGATAATATAAATCTGAGATACACTATAGAATCAATCACGCCTATCAAAGGAAATATTCCACGGAATGATGCAGAAATGCTTACCTCTTCTTTATAATATTTCACAAAAAAAATTGAAAATTTAGGAGGTATCTTCAAAGATTTAAGAGAGCTATCAGGCTTAGGATATATGATTTATATAGGATTAGGATATGCGATTTAGTTCCCTTATAAAAAGTTTCGCTCTAATTATTTCTTACACTTTATAATTAAATTTATACAACGGTATAATAAATAGATCAGTCAAATTAAATGAAGTAACAGTTTCACAATATAAATTTCATTTTAATCTGCATTTTATTCTTTTAATTTTTCAACTATGATGTGATTTTTTATTATGAGTCAGAAACACAAAAATACGCTATTTAATTTGAGGACAATTTAGTTATTTAAAATATACAGATTATTATAATACAAATGTTTCCTTTTCTTTTTTTCCACAGAATATCCCCGAAATTGAAATCTCTATGATTACTTGTCCGTTAAAAGGATAGAAGTGGGATATTTATTAAGAAAAAAATTTAGTTTACTTATATAGAGCACAAAAGAAGTACACACAAAATATGCAATATTATGAAGATGAAGAGGGTGTTCGGTGAGGAGTATAAGTAGAGGAAGTCTATTGAAGTTATTGTATTCTGGAGAGCTTGGCAAAATGAAAATTTAAACAGAGTTTGGATCTTTATAGATCAATTAAAAAATATTTAGATAGTAATCACATACTGAATATATATATGAATATTTTTCATTCTTACCTGCATGTGAACTCGTAATTCAAATAAAAATCCAAGAGTGCACTTAATTTAATATGCTATTCGAAATATTCTGCTATTCTTTTTACATTTCATTACGTACGTTTGAACTTACACTCAGTTTTACCATGGTGAAATGGGATATGAGATGGCGCTATATGACATTGTCTGCATGAGAGCATATGGAAGAAGGCTTTAATTGTTATAAAAAGGTTTTGTAGTGCTTTTCAGGAAAGAAATGATGTTACTAAGATGCACAAAATAAATTTATTTATTTGTATATATACAAGAATTGCTCGTTTAATGTTACAAGATGTGTTGCAAAAGCTGCACCCTTGAAAATCCTGAATGATGCATTGATTTTAGGGAACGATTTCTAATCAGAATAGCCAATGGTAGGGCCTTTGGAACACATTATAGTCATATGAACAGCCTCTACATTTTGATTACATCACTATATGGTGTGGTTTTAAAATTAATTTTGTTTTTGATCCCTTTTTCGCTAAAATCAACACTCTTTAATGACCTTAAAGTCTATTATTGCGATTTTCTACAGTTGCAATTCATCCCTTTTCAAAAATGGGGAAGTTTAGGTTCATGCAAGATGACTTCTCTTTTCATATTCCCCAACAGGTATGAAAGAACTTCTTCATGATCACTTTGGAGATGATCAGATAATTTTGAAATATTACCTGATTGCTTGACCTGTTCGTTCTCTTGATTACAATTCTTTTGATTCATGTGTATTCCTTAAAGAGTAGACATATTGACTCTGCCAGAATTATAAGCAAGAATAACAAGTTATGTTGCTGCAATTCCACAAAAAACACTTCGCGCTACTGTTGAGCCAGCTATAAAAAGTTTTAAACACATGGTTGAAGTAAATAGAAGGCATCGTGAATGAATGAAGTTGTAAGTGCCAATTTACGTTTTTGTTCCTTATGTGCTGCCTTTTCACTTGGTTGCCAAAATTTGAGTTATTTCAAATTTCCCCATGGTTCATGTAACATATATATTAGCTTTCAACTATATACGTCAACAAACCAACCTCTTCATAAATTGGAACTGACTCACTTATAATTACTCTGCTTGTATTATTAAATCAGACAGGCATTAAATATATAGAAAATGATCACATCTGTTAAAAATTCCAGCATGCAAATTTATTAAAAGTTTGACTTTTTATTCAATGCGAAGAGTAAAAAAGAAACCTTAATAGAGTGACAAATTAAAGGAAAGAAAAAGCTGTCTATTTTATTAATAAATAATTCGCAACGAATTCTTCAGCAAGAGCTTAAAAAGTTATATTACCAAACCATTTTTATAACCATCTCGATAATCAGGAAACTGCACATGGAACAATTTTTTGTCTGTTTTTTTTTTTGATAATATATTTGGATTAGCAAAGTTATTGCATCGTTACCCGAAAAATGATATAGTACAAAATTGAAGTTAATCGGTTATCCATAGAAGTATGCCCCTGCTTCCTTTCAGGGACTTATTTTTCTGAAGGAAGCTTTTTCTTCTGATGTTGTTAACAAGCACGACTGCTTCGTCTTTTAATAATTCATGTAAGACTACGCAGTATGCAGTTTTATGACAGGAACATTTTATTTCGTGTGCATTCTGCTTGCATATATTTTCTGAAAGAGAAGATTGAAATTTTTTCTGAGAAAGCGATTCAAAATTGATGATGATCATGTAATTGATTGTCGTCTTTTGGATGACCTAACCTATTGATCTTTTTCTCTTGGTACTAGGATTTTTAATGAATTTGGATAATTTTTTATTTCAAAATTCGAATGAATTCTCAAAGAAAATAAAAAAGTAAAATCTCAGTACCAATTTAGATTGAATTGCGAATCTGCTTAGACTGAATTGAAATTAGAAAATTGAAATGAAATAAGATTTTCTCTTTTCTTAATCTTTTCTTTTGCTTTGCTCTTAAAAATTTCATAAACTAAAGTGCAAGGGAGGTAAATTTACTGATTTCCTATATTCTCATTAGCGAAGTTGGATGGATAAGCCTTTGTTCTCTACGGAATCATGAAAGTGATAAAGTGGGTCCTTCCTAGTTCTCTGAAAATATGTAGTTATAGGTCTTGCACGAATAACAAGATTTATATTCTGAAAAAATTAAAATAGGAATTTCTTATGAAGGAGATAATATATAAAAATTGTTTGCACAATAGCTTGAATGCAATGAAAGTGAAAATGTGTTTACAGTTTTCTACATAACTTTATATTGTAGTTTGTGAAATATTACTTTGTATGTATATATAACATACTTTTAATCCGATTGATTCCAAATTCATTTGAGATATTTTTAATTCATCTCAAAATTAAATTACAATTACAGCGTGAAGTAGAGGTATTTTTGAAACATTTTCTACTTGGTCTTAAAAAGAAAATCATGTGTTTCTATCCCATTCCAATTATTCCTAGCATTAGAGTTTCAGTCAGAGTTAGGCAGTCGGGGGTGTTAAGGCAGTGTATTTTCGTTCACGATTGTTTTGCGAAGAATAGTGAATCGATTTTGGTGGTTCAGCATATGTTTTGTTTCGCCAAAATCCATTACAAATACTCAGTTCTCTCGCATAGCGCGTATACTCTTTGCAGCGATTCATATTAAAATAAAATTAGCTGGTAATCCACGAAAGATATTTATCTCAGAAAATCTAGAAAGTGTGAAGCGAAACAAAATAAGAATGAGAAACGTTGACAATAGCTACATCAACGCCACTCTGATGGTATATATTCAGCCGTACTTCGATGCATGATGCTAAATAGATGTCATTTACAACATATAATTTTGAGTTCATGAATACACTATAAAATCAAAAGCATCCGCAGAATATTTACATATATTTTGAAATTTCAGCAGAAAATTGGATTAAGTCGACAACTCAAAGAAGATAAACGAAGTTATATAAGGCCAGAACAATCTTCTGATCTGTTTTATCATTCTTTATTTTTCCTTTGTGAACTACATCTTTAATATCCAATATCCTTTAGGCTTTTACATCTCAGGAAATAGCAATATCTTTCTCTTTATTTCTAAAATTTTTTCAATTTAAAATTTCACTTGCACGAACAAAAATTGAAATCAGCGGACGTGAAACTCATTGCCCAATCAAATTAATGAAAAGATGTTCAGAAGAAGAAATCAAAATATTTCTAGAAAAAAGGCTGTCTTTATCCAACACATTTTCACAACTAATTAAGAACTTTCATGTTGTTGATATCGAAATATGTTAGAATTCAAATTATGATTTTGTGGAAGAATTTTTAACTTATTCCTAAGCAGTAAATTGTTCAAATCAATGAGTATGGAACAGTAACAGCTTTTGACTGTTTTGACTACAGCAACATGAATGACCAATTTAGACACCAAGAGATACGAGGTCAAAAAGGGAGAGTCTTTCATATAGCAGCTGTGCTTAAGAGGAGAAACATGCAAGCAAATTTTCATCTTATTCATAGACCACAACCACAATATAAACATTACTTAACAATAATTACTTAAACATTACTTATTCTAAATGATTCCATAAGAATATTCGTAAAACCTATTCAAAAGTGAGAGTTTTGATTATTAAAACGTTATCTAAAAGTAAATTTAAGAAGAAAACATCAAATAAGGAACAAATAATTATAATGCAACAAAACTGATTTTTATCAAGTAACTATCAGTTTATTATATATTTAGTATTTTTCACATAATATATCCTTTGCTTCATAATTTTAAATCAAGATTCATTGAGCATCTTACATACAACAACCAGCTAGATACTATTGAGTCTTAGAAAAATATTGGTGTTGTAGCAAGCTGATTTTCAGCAAGTTCGTGTTTATGAACTTTGAATGACGCCTTATGTATTAAATAACAGAAAATAATAATGTATTCCCATGTAGTAGTATTAGTGTGTCATATTTGCGAATAAAACGCAACACATATGAAAATTCTTTCTTGACAACTGTTAGTGCCATTTTTATATCCCAGAAACATTTTCTGGTGCTTGCTCAGCAATGCTAAAAGAAAAAAAAGTTTTTTTTTAAGTTTACGCAAAGGAATACTTAAAAAATAAAAAAAGCCTATTTATTGGACGATTTTCATATCAAGTATTACCTATGTCTGTCAGTATCTGCCATATTTCTCCTTCTCACTGGCGAGTATATTTTCTGTTGTTCATTTTCAGTAACAGCTGAGTCACAAAAAAATAATATTTTAAATTAAAAGGAGATTCCGTAAATTTAACCAGTAAGTCGTGAGTAAATTTCAAGAATCTGTGATCTAGTGTTTAGTTTACTTAAAGATAAAATTTATTCTCATCAATAAATATAATGTGACTAAAGGGGTTATGTGCGCTAAAAGTTATTCTTAGAAGTGAACAAATATTGGATAGCAAAATTTATTTCTCAAATTTTCTTTTCTGTATCTTCCATCTCCACATGACTTATCATTTTAAAAAAGTCTCGATTTTTTTTTTCTTCCTTTCAGCAAAGATTGTAGATTTTCTTTGTAATGAGCTGAAATTGCAAATTCCTAATGTCTCAAACTTTTAGTCGAAACATGGGTGGTTGCTCATATATTCGCAACATCTTAAACAAAAGTATTTATTAATCTAAGATGGAGACATTATTTTAAATTGTTTTCAGCTTCCAAGTCATTTGTCAAATGTTTCAAATTAAAGCACTGACTCACGATAATTCGCGAAACTCATCGTAACATCCAAGAGTTGGAAAATTTCCATGTAACAGTCAGAATGTAATTTATTTTATTTGTAGTATACTTGCATTCATTCCCTGCCCTCTTGTTCCAATATCTGCATTTTTTTACCGTAAGAGAAAATTTCTCATTTCTTTAAACTACAGTACTGAACATTGAATTATCGTCATACTCCTAATTCTTTGCATATTTTAGTTTTAAGATTGTGAAATGTGCTTGACGTCAAATTAGGTGACAAAAGAAAGAAAGAAATCTGTATTTAAAGCTTTAAAAAAGCATGGCGATCCATTATTTGATGAGAATACCATTTCAAGAACATTTTTCATATATAACGTTCATAAAAATGTCATTAAATACTATAATATTTAGTCAACAAATTTTGTTGCGAATATATTCCAAAAGTATCAAACATTTTACATGACAACATGGGGTCTTTTTACTTTCTTACCCGACGGAGTTACATATTATTTCGACATTGACTCTTTGAAGGAAAAATTAAATTATGGATTCATTTAACATTATATCATTGTTATGTAGCTTATTTGTCTGAATTCTAAACTAAAGTGACATAAAAACATATGAGATATTTTTAACTTTCTGTTTTTGTTTTGTTTTTTAAAAAAAGAACATACTATCAAACCAATCCTCTACCTCCCTGTTGTTATTACGTAATATATAATAACAATCAGACGCATTCCCATGATATTTTTTCCTTTTTTAGGATATAAATATTTTAATATTTTACTTTACGATGTTAAAAGGAAAATTGTTAGTTTCCAATCTCAGAAATTGGCTAAAATAGACATCAAGTTAATTTTTCTGTTCTGCATTTCGAGAAGTTAGAATAATTAATTAATTAAAACTGCATAAAAAGTTTACCAGGCATTAATGTGAATTATTAAAAAAAATTTACCTACATAATTGGAATGAAATTTACCTAAGAATTTTTATTTCCACATTAAAAAGTCCTCGTTTTTTTCGTTAAACTTTGCGCCAAAAAAGGCAAAATGCCTTTGTGGTTTTAAAACAAAGTAATTACTTTAATAACACATTTGCTTTAATTACTACTTTTACTTTAATAATAATTTTAAGATTTAACTATACACATGTAAAATTATACACATAAGATTTAATTATACAGTATAAAATACGACACCATTAATTTCTCTTTGTTTATGACAAAAATATTGATGTGTATGAGCAACAAAGGCTTTAGGCAAATTTTCACCTTGTAAACTATTAATTACAGTTCTATAATTAAAAATTGATTTACGTCATTTGTAGAAAGTGCTATGATTATATTTGTATGAATGTTCTATGATTATTTTTCAGCATTATAAAACATTTATTATAATTTAACCAGATACCCAGATACAATTTATTATTACATTTCTACTATTAATATTATCATAAATTATAACCTTCAATCACCTCAACGCTTTTAAAATGTCCTTTCATATTTTCAGCATCCTATTTAATTGAATTTCTACTAATAAAAATCTTAATTAAATTCCTATTTATTAATAAAATATGTTTTAAAATTACATTTCTTTAAATATATTGCGCCTATATAAATTATTTTTTTCAGTATTAAATAATTAATTTTAAGTCTTAAATTTCACACAAAAACAATCTAGTTATTTCTACTGGTATTCAAAAAAATTACATAAAAGGATAATTTCATTTCCTTCTTGATCCTTGAGGTTGATTGTGTTTCTTACAATCTTGTTTAAATAAAAAAAAAATTTCTTTAAACGTGAACCATTTTTTGAAATATATCTTTCTTTCTTTTCTGTGTGTTTAAACTATGGCCTACACCAGACATAATACAACCGTGGAAGTTAAGATAAAATATAGAATTAGGAGCTTTGTTTGGAATTTACACTTTAAAAACAGAATGCAAGCTCCTCTTTCTACAGAAAGAATTTCAGAAATTTTCTGTTCGAAATGGGAAGGAATTTTCTGTAAGTAATATAATTCGTAAGTCAAAAAGTATTTCTCCCCTTTTCAATTCTTTAAACATGTAGCTTTATAGATATAGGCATACTGTTTTAAATTAATTATGTAGTCTATCATTGCTGAAAAATTACATTACTATACTTTGACTAGCATGAAAGATTTTGTTTTTAGAAAGGATAATAAATCCTCTTGGTATTGTTGCTATTAACACTAATTCTGCATGGTTTTATTTTACTTCTCTTTCATGACTATTTATATCTAGTTTTTATTTTATCCGGAGTACACTCTTGTTGTTTGTCTTCTGGAAAATCTTTGATATCAAATTTCTTTTTTCCTATTTGCTATCATCGTCTTCGGATTTATATGCAATGATAACAAATATGATATTATATAAAGGCTATTTATATAATGTTTATCATTTTATTTGAAGTAAGTTAAACATTCAAATGGAAGAAGTATGACAATTTATGATTATCCGCACTCAATTAAGATTAAAGAGACATGAATCTTCTTTTTTTCATTTCTAATTTGATATTTCAAGCGTATATTTTGTAATGTTTTATATCATCTTGGCTATTATTTGGATTATGATTATTTGAAACATTCTTTGTGTTATCGTGCAAGTTAATGTTTCTATTTACATTATCAAATCTATTAAGAAACTATGTTTATCTAGTTAGGAATAATTAAAGCACTTAGTAATGGGGGTTAAGAATGAAACAGTTTATTAAAGTTGAAATTATTATTTATACTAGCAGCCTTTGGCGATCATGCTGGTTCGCCATGAGTAATGGGTTCTAAAAGTTTCAATTAAATCACATATTCATTAGCCTTGAAGTAACTCCGGGCATTGATTGGCTTGAAATTAATATTTTCTTTAAGATGATGGACTGAAAGTTCTAAAAGAACGCGTTTTCCTAATAATATTCTTTAATTTTATAAATCAGTCAGTTTTAACGATTGATTTAGAAGACTGATTGATGTAGCAACTTTTATTTAATATATTAATTACTTTAATTTAAAATATTTTGTAACATATGGCTCACAGAGCAAAGTATGAAGAAATCTAAAACTGATTATTCATAAATGCATTGTTTGACTCAAGCTACATAAAATGTAATTATTTACTTCATTTAGACCTCGTTAACAGTACTAAACAATATGTATGCCTATTAATAATATTTTACAAATTGGCCATTGGATCGGAATTTGAATGCATATCCTGTATAAATGAAGATAATATATTCAATTAATGATTTAAATATTGCAAACGTTCATAGAATCCTTTACCTTGCATTTTTTAAAGAAAATACCACATTTTATATTTATTTTATTTTATCCAGTCACATGCTAAAAGTTGCATTTCTTCACATTTAATTTGCGATGATAGTTTATTTTTATTTTTTTAATTGGAACTTCCGTCAAAATGATGGCAACACGGTGATAAAACCTATTTTTTTCCCTTTGACGTGCTCTTGCAGATTTTATAGAAATCTTAGCTTTGCATTTATTTTTTTAGAAACCATCACATTTTATGATGAAAAAAAATATTTAATTAATGATACAGATATTGCAAACGATAATAGAAATATGCCATTAAGTCGGGATTCCAATGTCTAAATTCGATCAGGTTTACCGTAAAGAAGATTTATTGAATTGATTATTTAGATATTGCAAACGATTATAGAAACCTTTGCTTTGCATTTATTTTTTTAGAAAATATCACATTTTATGTTTCTTTTATTTTATCCAGTCACGTGCTAAAAGTTGCCTTTCTTTAGATTTATTTTGCGATGATAGTTTTTTTTATTCGAACATCCGGCATTCTTTTATTTCATCCGGTCACGTGCTAAAAACCTGGTTAAAATATTTCTTTAAAAATTCGTTAAAAATAGAAGGTTACGTTATTAATTTAAAAAAAACTGATACTGTTAGAAAGCTAATTTTTCAATCTTTAAATTGATATAAAAATCATGTTTGTGCAATAATATTTTCAGAAGTTATAGTCGAATTTTCACTTAAATTTTAATTAATTCAAATTCTAATTAAAAATTCGAAAAAAGAGCTCCGAGGTGCACATTCCCGATCTCCAAGGTATACATGTACCAAATTTGGTAGTTGTAGGTCCGACGGTCTGGCCTGTAGAGCGTCAATACACACATACACACACACACACACACATTGAGCTTTATTATAAGTATAGATAAAGCTTTTCCAGGCAAATGCGCTTCTAGATAATTAATTTTACTAATATCGTCTAACAATTTATTTGTGTGTATTGGTGCTTTGTATACATTTCAAAATGTCAACCATTCATATATAATTCCAGAAATCGTAGGCATTGTAATCTTTGGTAATTTAATAGTACGTGTCTGATGTTTTACATTGGATTATTGAATAGAATAGGTGGAGGAGTTGGGATGTTCATGAACTCTCTTATTTTGATCAAGAATTCTAGGATGTTTAGTTTCTTTAAATCTGCAAGTGACAATTTTTTCTCAGTAATTTTTAGCAGACTCTTAATTCTTTATCTCTATCTTCAAGATTTAATATTTTCTCTAATTTAGAATCTGTTAACTTAAGCGAACTGATCATGTAGATTTTCTATTTAAAGCTCAAACTTCCTTTCATCTCTTCCATTTGCTTTAAGATCTGCTTCAATTTTATTGATGAGTTTTGTTACAGCACGTGTTAATGTTTCTGTTTTAGTAACTCAAAAAAACTGATACTGGTTTTAAAAACTGTTACCATTAGAACCTGTTACCATTAGCTTATTTTTTAATCTTTAAATTGATGTAAAAATCATGTTTGTGCAATAACATGTTCGGAAATTATAGCTGAAAAACGTCGAAATTTTGCTTAATTTTTAATTAATTCAAATTCTAATTAAAAATTCGAATAATGGGCTCCGAGGGTCACATTCCCGACCTCCAAGGTATACATGTACCAAATTTGGAAGCTGTAGGTCGAACGGTCTGGCCTGTAGAGCGCCAACACACACACACGCATTGAGCTTGATTATAAGTATAGATTACAAAACATTTCAGTCAAAAAATTTGCAATGAGATTTTTGAACTTATTGCGCAACATAAAAAAAAAAACATTAAAAGGAACTAAAATCGAAATTTCTGTAGCTAAAGTTCCCTCTTTCAAATAATTTTATAACAATTAGCATGCATAAATTTCATAGGGAATATTATTTCTTTTCATTTTTAATTTTTTTTCTTTCTTATATCCTCTCGATGGCAAATTTAGGTATTTTGTGTCCTTAAACTGAGCGCTTTATGAAATCTTTTTTTGATAAACTAGTCAGTTTTAGTTTTCCATTTAAATGAAGTTTTTTTAAGATTTAATGATTTATTTCAAGTTATTTTTTTTTATTTCATTAACTTTGTCAAAACATAAATGTATTTGTTTATTTATTTATTATGACTAGATTATACGGCATCCGCGTTTGTACACAAAATTATTGAGGTAAATTTCCACTGACTATAAATATTCTAGTAATAAAATGAAGGTAATGAAATATATAAAAACCCGACTAATTATATTTGATAAATTATTAATTTTATTCAAATATTTTATAATTCATTTTGTTTTTTAGAATTTGTATTTTTTAGAAACTTATTTGAAAACTGGACTGGACTGAATGAACAACTGCTTGAAACAAAGCATTTCGACCTCACTTTGCATACCTTGACATTACCAAAATTTATTTAAACACGAAAGGAAATTTCTATTAAAAATATTTTTTGAATTTCCCGAATAGTTTCTGCTATTCAAAATTTACTGCCTGCAAGTTCTAATCTACGCCCATTATTCTGTAAATGATTATAGAAGTAAGCAACGTACCGCACATAAAACAGTATTTCAATGGTAATCTCATTTCCTTGTATTGTTGATATCTTCTCTGAAAACAAAAAATAAAATAATCTTTCTTTAAGATATAAAGTGAAATATCTAATACTGTCAAACATAATTGCCTTCGTTTCTCTATGTAAGTAATCATTTGAAAGAGAATCCCGAAATAATTGAATTCTTGGCATGCTTAACAAATAATTAGAATTCCTTATACCTTTAAATCTCAAACATTTCAGTGTTTTTTATCCATGAACTCCTGTATGGCAGTAGTGCTAGTGCGTCCACGCCTAACATCCAGGTCTTCTTCTTTCGATAAATTCAAGAGCTTTGTTATAAGAGGATTTTTCCCGATGTCTCATAAGGTGTAAAATATTGTATCTTAAATAAAATTGCTTCTGTAGAGACTGGTGCAATCCTTGGCACATAATATTTCGCCTTCTAATCTTTTTATGTATTATATTTTGGCGTGTATTTAGAAATTCCAGATGAAAAATTTAAATGCCAGTATCGTACATTACATAGGAATTATGAATTCAGAAGAGTTGATATGGATTCCACATGCTTTGATCTAGGAAATATTGTTCACTCTTAATATTATTTTTGAAATACCTAAAGGGTGAGATGATTAGGTGATTAGATTTTGAAAATGAGTATTTTTAACAGTGTAAACAAAGGAAAATTGATTCAAATCTAAATTGGAATTTGTAGGGTTTTATAGTAAATCTGTATAGTTATTTAGCATATTTGAAGATGTTTAAAACAGTTTAACATGATTCCCCACATGGGGTGATTATAAAAAGACTATCCTGAGGTATAAGCCCCTTCTTATCATACCATTCACCGAAACCGAATGAAATTTTGGTTTAAATTCAAGAATCATATGACAAAAGCAGTTAAACTTTTACAGTTACAGTGACAAAAGTTTGAAATTTCAAATGCAATACCTACTATTTTTTGTCATCCTCATAGCGAAAAAAACATAGTGTTACAACAATTCATGTAGCACTAAACTCATCGATGCTAGGTAGATTAAGAACAGAAAACTGTAATGTTCACTAGATCAAGATTTTTTTTTCTAAAGTCGTCACATTTCAAACTATATCTGACTCTAATCCCAACACACTGAATCTCTCTCGAGTCAAAAAAACGAGAACAAGGTACTCATATTTCTCAGCTCTGCAAGATAACAGGGTCAAATTTGACGTCGTCTTGAAAAGGCGTTGTGAAATGCATTTCTCATATCTTGCAATCGTAACAAAATGCAACTTACAGGAAATTAATGAGGGAAAATTGTAAAGTTTCAATACCTCAATGGACAAAATGATGCTGATATATTGCTTGTCTAGAAAGCTGTAAAAACCCAATCATGTGTACTGTGAAAGATGGGCAAGACTTCATGCACAAGTTTGAAAAATTTAATTCCATGGCCGATCGACTTTTGGCTGGAAGAACTTCCGTTCCTATCTAAGATGTTGCAAAAGTCCTTGAGATAACAGGCGAAATTCGTTACGCTGTATTTTACGCCCTCTGTTTCTACCGAATCTTATGCCCACACCCTCCTTCTTCTTTCACGCCCTTTCTTCAGCATTGGTTCCAGTATTTCAGTATTTCAAGTAACAGCGTCTATAATTTATTAAGGAATTCTTCATTCGGCATGACGATGATAACAGTTAGCCTTTAGGCATTCAGTGGATCGAAGAAGTCCGTTTCTCTTTCTCTGAGTTTAGTTTAGTTATATCAACGTGCCGTTGTAAAGCAACAATAGGGCTATTTTGGGATGGACCTCGACATTTTGAATAACGGCCACACCACACCAGAGGGAGGATGTTTGGCCTGTCACATTTAACGTGTAGGAGTCTCCCTCACACGACGGTTCTTCGGTGGAATCGAGTCTCGAACCTGAAACCTACCGGTTCCGAAGCCGAGGTCTTACCACCACCGTGGCCCTTCACTTTCACAGATAAAATTACTCTGAAAAACTGAGTACAGAGGCAGACAACACTCTTTCTCTGTGATGTGGTTGAACTTCAGTTGCACGAAGAAAAAGGTACTGAATTGCGCAATATAACAAAAACTTTCAGGGCTACATTTTTTAATACTCAATAGAATATTCTGTTTATATTGCTTCGCTGCCTTTATTGTTTGCTTTTAGCTTTTTTTTTTATTATTCTGCTATCTTCTGCCTTTCTTAGGCGATTTTTGTGCTAAAGGTATCTTTCTAATGCTACTTATGGTTTTTCACGTACTGAGATCACATTTAATTTTTTTTAAATGGGTGATGTTTCCATTCAAAATTTAGAAAATTTTAATATTGTAACGGTAACAGTAAAATTTAAACTTTTTTTCACTTAATTATGGAGCACATGCCTCAAAATATCTTAAATCATAATTTCATTCCGTTTCTATGAGCATTAACTTAATTAGGGACTCATATACAAGGATAATATATTTTATAACCACTCTTATTTAGAGATAAGAAATTTTGTTTACATTTTTATGTCATATTTCATGGAGAGGGTGTGATAAATGCACATGACTGCAGCAGAGTAAGCAAATTTTATCAGGAGACTAAAGAGGATCATAGAACATATTTTTGTGGGTGTTTAGAGATTCTTAAGTTATGGCAGTTATCTGCCAGTATTTAAGCCGAAGATGTCAGCGATTTAAGTCTAAATTACTGTCTCTTGTTTTTCGAGTAGCGTCAACCAGGGTCAAGAGTATGACTTCATGTTTCTCATTCACTTTCACAACCCCTTTTTACAGGGAGGCGCATTCATACATTTCACAGATAGAACACAGAAGAATAACCATGCCCGAACCGGGATCATGGAAAAGACACGCTACTCTTATACCGGGACGCCAGGTAGTTTAAAAAAAAGATATCGATTGGAATTCTTACTTAATTTTATGCTTTACTTAAAAATATTGTGGTTTTGAATTGTGTTGAAATCATTTTTTTTTCTCTTTGCACCGTCTATTATGCTTTGGTTTCAATATATGCTTTATTGATGCCAAATAAAAAGATTCTGTTTATCATTTTTTAAAAATAATTTGAAAATTTTTAGCCTAAAAGCAGAGTTAATAAAAATAAATTAAAATGCAAGTCATTTTCGGTAGTATATCCTCGAAAAATGAGTCATTCTCATTGATATTGTACTCATGATATTTTATTACTTTAAGTTCCTCTACCCATTATATAATTTTTTCATGGCACTATATATGGAGTGAAATGGAAATTAATTATTTAAAAATCATAGAGAGTTCAAATTTTATTTATAGTATTCATGTATACAGAAATTCTATAAGTTATAAACACATTGCTACATCATTGTTTTCCATTCTCTTTTTATATTCTTCATAACAATATAAACCAAGCAAATCATTTCTCCCTCTTTTAAGAGGTATTGGAATTTTCATTTTAAAATTTCCTATAAGATATAACTAAATATTAATTATGCATATAAAAATATTATAAGGGTTCATTATTTTTATCCTCATTTTGTTACAATATCTAGCATATCAAATCGACTCCTTTTTTATATACTAATTCTATGTTTTTAATTTAAAATATAATAATAAAATTCTTTCATTATGCTATATTTATGCATAAAATATATAATTTACAACCGCTCATTTATAGTAGAAATACAGCAACGGTAAATAAACGTTTCAAAGATACTTCTCGCAAAGTGCTTACGAAATTGTTTGATGATTAATTGGTTTAAAGATGTTTCTAAAAGGATCCAATATATTTTATTTGCACTTCACCGCTTTAGAAATGAATTAGCTGTGTGTTTACGGTTGAAGAGTTACATATGAATAGAAGGTTCATCATTTTGAAGGTAAGTAAAGGAAGAGAGGAAAATTAAAGATGAAACTTGAGTTTCAAAGACCGAGTAATACTTAATTATAAGCGAAAGCAGATTCTTCTACTTATCTGTTACTTTTAATTAAAATTATTTAATTAAAGCTGTTTTATTTAGAGTGTCATGATCTCAGTTGTGATTACCAGTTTCATTCAAATCAGGAGTTAAATAAAAATAATAATAAAAGGAAAGCAGCTAATTAACCCTACAGACATCGTGTAATCATTTAGCTATAAGTTTTAGTTTCCATTTATAAGTTTTTCCGAGTCTTGAAAAGGCCATCAATGCATGTTTGGAAATCCTTTTTTTAAATGCTCTTTTAATAAACATTTGCAGAAGACAACTAAATATTGCAATAACGGGGCTAGAATTAGATTTCATATGTAAACACGGAAATAGTAACACGGTGCATAGTTAATTCTACCATTAAAATACCAGCAAAACAATTTTTGAATTGTAAAAAAGTATATACTGGTTTAAAAAGTTCTTTTATTTTTATTGTGGAATTCTCCTTATATGATTTATGTCACTGAGATATTGTTTAATTCTTAATGTAGTCCATTTGCCCTAATTTCAATTTTTTTTCACAAAAAATACAATTAATTATCCTAAATTTCATGCAGCCATTCAAAACACATTTTTTTGTAAAACAAGTCAAAAGTCTTGCACAATGAGGTTAAGAAAATTTTCTTTGAGGCTTTAATTGTTAAGAAGAAATTTATCATCACTTTGCAAGAAAGGTCTTTCTATATTAGTAAAAGCGTCTTCTCAAAAATTCTACGGTGATAGTAGTTTGATAAAATATGGAATAATTTTGAAGAACTAAGCATTTTAAGTTTATAGCATGCATTAAACTTATATCCATCAAATCCACTTTATTACTGGATTATATTTTATTCAGATCTTCTATTTCTTCATTCCATTTTCCTTTCTTTTTTTACAAAATGATATTATTAGATCATGTAAGATTTAAATTGCATGATAAGAATTATTTTGTTAAACATATTTAATTATATCTTGCTTTACATTTTCCTAACAACTGATGATGTTAGAGGATACCAAAACCTCCTTGCATGCTTTACATTCCCGTGTTTTATTAATAGCAGTTGAAATTTATAACAGCATTTCGATCAAAAAGAGAAAAAATAACTCAACAAATAGCATAAAAACATAGTAAACGTGATGTAAGTGACGTAATAAACATGCGAGTTCTGGAATATCTCTAATTGAAAGTTATTGTTACTTTCATGCGCCTCATTTAAGTTTAAAAGTTCTTATGTTAATTATGACACATTTCCCAAATAATAAATTTAAAGAAAGAAGACTTTACAGTAATATGTATTATAGTCTTAAACTTCAGCTTACAGCGTAGATGAAGCTTCAAAAGTCCTATATACTATAAATGATGACCAAATAGAATATGGGATTTTTACGACTTCAAATGCTTAAAGAAGAAAAATATCATTTTAATAGGATGAGTAAAATCTTAATTGTTTTCTAGTGCATCATTTATACCAGTGTGCAAACAAAGGGTAATATTATTCTGATGCAACATTTCTAAGAAAAGACTTTCAATCAAAAGAATGTGATAGGCAGTATTTCTACTTCAAATTTGAAATATGTGCGTCAAGTAACAAAATCAATACAAGATTCAACGCGAATAGAAAAATAAAATAGAAACAAGAAAAAAATACATAAAAAGGAACAAAAAGAAACTAAATCTTTAAAAATATTGGAAAGTAGTAGCTTCAATGACTATTCTTGATTTTTTTTATTGATTTTTTTAATTCAAAAAATATCAAATATTACAAATGACAAAACGCTATATTCAAGCAAATGAACATGGCTTTTAGAATTGATACAATCACTGAATAGAAGTATTTTTGAGTATAAAACGAATTGTTAATTTTTTTAATTAAATTCTTTTTCTTGCCCTATATATATAAAACCAATTAAATGATCTAACATACATGCCATACATAACTTTAATGAAGAAAGTCTGAACAATAAATAATATTAGTTATCATTTATTGTGTTCCAAAACTATTTCATCTCAGGGAGCATAAAATATTTTTCCTAATCAAGAATCATGCCATCAAATTAATGGGTTTTTAGAATGTGAGAAATTCAAAGCATTTTTGCTTTTCCATAAAAAAATTTTGAATTGTTCTTTAATTTAACATGATGCATTTCATGCTTGTTAAGACGTTTGTTTGAAATTTTATAAATTCAAATATTCTCAGTATGCTATTTTATATTTTCTGAATTTTGAGTAACAGATAATTGATTAATTAATTTTATTCCTTATGACCTAATTGGGAATTTAAGAAAAACTATCATTTTAAGAAATAATATTTATAATGAAGAAAATAAATTATTTACTACGAAGTAACACGTGTGAAAAAAGTGAATTTGAAAAGGCGATAACCCGCCAAGTTTAGCTCTCCTCTTTCTCTTCATCTGTGCTCTTGAGGTTGCCAGTGAAGATGAAATGTAAAAACATATTCTGTTGAACTTAAGATTCCTAAATGATAGGATAGGAATCCATTTTGATGCATTCATTGTACACAAATATATCCGATTGAGAAATTGGCACTAAAAAATCAAATGAAAATCTAACTGTATTAATGTTTGTCTAATGTTAAACCTTAATGTGTTTCGTCTTTGCCTTTCAAAATAAATGTTTTATACTAAATTCGAGTATTTTCATGTGTACCATTTTGACATGATTAATTGGATACTACTGAACCTACTAATTGGATACTTCGAACTCACTCAATAAATAGATAGAAAATTTCACTTAAAATGTTTAAAAATCGACATTTAACCAGACTAACAAGAGGGAGCGTATTTTAAAACTTTCAATTAATTTTTTTTTTTTTTCAAAATTCTTGAACAAATACTAAATTCCACAAAACTGGATTCTTAGTAAGAAATCAAGGAAAAATGCTCACTCAAATTTTATTTTCATATTAACCATTCAGAATTTATGACATTGCATATAAAAGTTTCGAGGGCATATTGCATTTGCTTATAATTTTCTTTTCGTATTGTTTATATCTATGCTAGAATATTCACTTTTCAGGATTAGTTTTAAAAAATTTAGTTTATAAATCAATTAGATAGTTTTGAGAACAATCTGATTTTTCTTACTTCAGATCACATTAAATATTGGAGAAATCAGCCAAAAAAGCAATAAAAACTATTTAGGAAAAATTAAGAACTATATTTGAAAACTTTGATGTGCATACTTTAAAAATCATACCAGAGGAATAGATATTTCCAAAGAAAACTGTTTAAAATTTTCCAAAAGCATACTTTCGCGAACATTTTGACAGAGGATTTTTTTTTTTTTTTTGCCGTCTTTCAATTTCCCAGAAGTTTCCTATTATTTCAAAAAATTATTAATTCAAATTCCGACTACTAATTATTCAAATTATTTCAAAAGAAATTCTAAATTTTATACTATTTAAATCATTTTTATCAATAAAAAGGATACCAAATTGAAATACATTGAAATGGAGCATGATTAATAGATTCAGTAATTGAAATATCTTGTTATAATAACTTAGGTATACTTGACGTGAGATTTTCTATTCAACCCAAAATATATTTCATTTGTAGAAAATAGGTTATTACATATTTAACTTGCATGTTATATTTTCAAATGTTTGGCTGTAAAACTCTATTTATATAGATATTAATTGTTGGAGCCAATATTCAAAGATGAAAATGAGAAAAATAATAATAACATACAAAAATAAGAAATTTTGTTTCACGAAATAAAAAAATTTCATCCGGGTCATATATTACTTTTTTCAGAGGATAAAGTGGGTTTAACATGAAAGCCTCATTTAAAGTGCAGACATAAATACCATAAATACATCCTTTTGTTCAGGGAATATTAGCTTACAAAATTGGAGCAAAAAAAAAAGTTGCCCTTAATGGAAGGAATGATGAATTTCGTTGAAATATGACTCCATTTATCAGAAAAACTTCATTGAGTTTATGTATGAAACTATGAATCTCTCAATAAAATCTAAGTTGAGAGAATGAATCGATTTCCCCTTGGGAAAAAGAAAGATTTCAAGGTCAATATAGTTATCAACAGATTTTTTGCCATGCAGCCATTTTTTATAAATATACTATTGTCCAAAATTAAGGTCACAAAAATATTTTTCAAAGTAATTCTAAATGGCTACGGGTAAAATTTAAACAAATTATGTTTTTTTTTATAATTTTAATAACAGGTAACTTTTCTTGTGAGAAAAAAATGTTGTTTAGCGTGAGTTTTTGAAGACCTGCTGAAATTAGACCATTTAGGCATCTGAGATTTTTGCTTGCCACTTTCTGAATATTGCATTAAGACAAAAAATTTAACCTGTTTCCAGTGAGAACAAGTTATCATAATCGTTTAGAAGATTCTTTCAGGTGGAGAGCCGTTGGCAGGCAGTCTCAAGCGGAGGTGGCTCGATGGTTACAAGTGGAACCGAAAGTCATCTCCAGGTTGAGGAATCAATTACAAACAAGTAACCAACAAGGTCGGCGAAGGCCGTGACAGAGCAACGACACCTGCACAGGATCACTATTTGGCATGAAGCGCACGATGACATGGACTAACAACAGCTCCTCAACTTACTTGTTACCTTGCTATTACCTCTGGAATAAGAATTCCTAGACAAACAGTATACAGACGTCTGGCAGAGAAAGCCCTTTTTTACTGGCGATAAGTGCGTCCCTTTGACTGTATCCTACAGAAAAGCCCGGTTGTTGTGGTGCCTAACACATCAATCTTGGGCACAGCAAAAATGGAGCCGTGTTCTTTTCAGTGATGAGTCGAGATTTAAGACAGAATGACACTCATCGAATATTCATCTGGAAAGATCGATGAGCTCGCTGTCATTCCTCTTACGTAAGAGAAATAGGCAGATTTGATGGCAGAGGAATCCTTGCAGTGCATCATAGACATGCAGTGGTCAGTCGTGCACCTCTGCATATATATGATGCAGTTACTGTCAATGCACATCTCTGTAGGGATGAGATCCTTAAAGTCTATGTGAAGTTGTTCCGGAGTGCTTTTGATTCAGACTTCATGTTTATGGACGATAACGCGCTTCCACACGGACAAACAGTATACAGAAAAGATTGTTGATGATGTTCTTGAGGAAGAGGATGTTTTATGTATGGACTGACCCTCCAGGTCTCTGGATTTTTATCCTTATGATGGTCTCGGAAGAGCCATTACACAGCGTAATCCCCCTCCTAATACCCTCCAACAGTTAAAAACCCCGCTTTTGGAAGAATGAGCTTTGTTGCCCCAAACATTTATTGACCTCATGAAAGCTCGTTGTGAAGCCTGTGTAGAAGTGCATGGTGGTCACACTCCATAATATACAGGTTTTTCCTAAGATAAATGCTTTATCTCTGATTCATAATGTAACGGTTTTCGATATACCCTGTTTCTTAATTCCCAATAAAAAAATTTTAAATGTTGTTATATGTCTATGTTTTTTCTTCCATTGTAATGTGCCTCTGTGGAAAATTTTGTGCCAGCTCAGTGAATATTTTTTTCATTTTTTGCAGATTTTATGTTTGTGACTTTAATTTTGGACATGAGTGTAGTTCTTTCCCAAACGTAACAAACTTTTTTTCAATTATTGTGAAATAACCTTTAGTTGCAGGTTAATCGGTTATTACATACATCATTATTTCATAATTTTTTCCACCAAATACAAGTATGAAACGTTTTTTTAAAGATGATTTAACCTACTTTAAAAAAGAAAAACTGCAAGAACATACTTATAAAATTAAAGAGAAAAACTCGCAAGAAAATTATGTGATCACGGAACGACATTCGTCCTTTTTATTTTTTGTAACAAATAAGATTATAAAACAATTATTAATATTCAAATCCTTATTTGAAATGTTTGCACTCTGTATATTAATTAAATCATACTGTGATCCGTCAGCGGTATCTTTTATTTAATTGGATATTTTATATATTCTTGTTTTGCTGTTTTCTACAAAAAGATTTCTTTATGCTCAACTTGTCTCAGATTTTTTTACATGGACTCCTTGTTCATCGAAATATTCGAAGAGTAAATCCTTTTTGATTATCCTGATTGTTGGGCTAAAATTGCCTTGCACCCATTGGATGATTTCCGTAAAAATAGCTTAGAACTCAAAAATCAATCTACAAATTGAGTGAAGCTGAGAAGGTAATCTGTGATTAGGCATAACAATGGGCATTCTTATGATTTCCTATCCCTCAGTTCCATTTGTTTTTCCAATTTGTATAACATTAATAATCACTCATATGGTTGAACAGGAAAAATTAGGGGAATTGGGAAGTTAAGCAATGAATCGAAGCAATAATGATGAGAGACAGGAGAACTAAAGTTTCCCCATTTTTTAAAGAGGTAATGGAAAAATAATTACATATTATATTCGGCTAAAGAGAAGAATTCTCTAGCAAATATTTCAGAATTCTTGCTCATCAATCCTCTAAGAGTCGTTCTTCAAAAGAAACTTGGTACATAAATTATTGCTTTCACATTTTTCGTCCAAATACAGTTACTCATTTATTTAATGAAAGAATTCTTTTTTAAAAGAAATGTATTTCTTTAATGGCTTGTTATTTCTACTGAAATACACCGCAGTATCTTCTTTTGTACCAAATTTATTTCTATTTTAAATCCGGCATGATTTAAAAAATTGGTCGAACAGAATACTTTACTGAACAGTTTGTCGATGGAAGAATCTATAAAAGTTTACATTTTACAGAAAGCGAAATTTCTAATTTGTCAGGAATAATCGTATTAACAGGAG
The DNA here is from genome assembly GCA_026543055.1 of Argiope trifasciata. NCBI lineage: Eukaryota > Metazoa > Arthropoda > Arachnida > Araneae > Araneidae > Argiope > Argiope trifasciata. The sequence goes on along the minus strand of JAPMOQ010048006.1, from coordinate 2,659,991 downwards.
AAAAGTAAATGATCGTCGGTAGATTCTATTCAAAATAAGAAACTTGCATCTTTTCCAACTCTTGCAAGCTATGATTAGTTTACCGTTTTACCTCATGATTATGCTTTATCGTTTATCATGGCAAAATTTGTATAAATACAGAGTATAGTTAAACCATTGGCAGCGGTGCGTATGTTTTTGTGGTGTTATTCTTAGTAAAATTTCGAAACTTCTCTGGAAAATTCTATACGTGTCCAGAAAATTTTGGTGTAAAATATTGTGTTGTGGTGCTCAGTAGAGGAGATATTTGTGGAAATTTCAAGCCAAATTTTTTTTATTTAGTTTCAAATTAAAATCCTTGGTGTTGACTTTCGATTTAATTCATGATAAATAAATTTAAATAATTCTTATAGTGCTAAGGATATAGTTATTTAAAATTATTCATGATACAAAATTCAGCTAAATTTTTACTATCTATAAGTGAAAATGAAAGATGCTTCTTCTTAGAAATATTGATTTAAAAAATCGTATACATGCACATAAAGTTGATAGACCAAATTTCAAAGCATCAGGCTTTTCAGAAAACTTTTAACTAATATTTTAAAATATTTTTGTGTGTTTCTGCACTTGTAGCATTTACTATTGAAGCTGTTTATGTTGTAACATTGAAAACATCCGCCAATCACTTTAAAGGGCACACTATGTGAAGTCGAAAATTCTTCACTTTAAGTTGGTGTGTCTGTTTTGTTCAACGTATTTATTTTGCTTCGAATGTATTAGATTTCTTCGTTTGCTAAACATGATTCTTCATATAAAATATAGATGCGAATTTCTCAGCCGAATTATGTGATATTGGGTGTTGCTTTAAAGTTTTCTTCTTTCTATTTGCATTTGCAATTAGTAGATAGGAGCTCTAAAAAATATTTCCCCATTGTGTTTCACGCCTCAAAATATTTTTTTATAAATTGTGATTACCGAAAACTAACACAAACACTATTTGCATATTATTTCTAAAGTGCGGCTTTTTGAAAAAATGTTATAACTTATAAATACTTCTTCTATAAACTTGCAGAACAGTGAAATGATATGATCTGACAAATTTTGTAAATTAATTTCAGACTTTGTTTCAGGCAATATAAATCAGTCTCCACTATAATAATACTGTGTTTTCACTTTTGCGATCATGGAGTAACCAGATTAGATATTTTTATTTATATTATGTACCTCTTCAAATTACTTTTCTTTTAATTCCGCAGCACTAAATTTTAATTATCAGAATTAAGGTTTTTATTTGATATTTTTTGAACATGGAAATCTTTTTTTTTTTTGGCTGTATATGGAAATTTTGTGATTTATTTTTATAAACACGGTCGCATCAAGGTTTCCAGCAGCTCTGTCATTCAGTTACACAGCAGATAGCTCTTCAGTTTTGACAATTGGTGTAATTCCATGGTTTTCTTACATTTGTTTCCTGCACTTACTTACATTTGCTAAAAAATAACAGGTTTCTTTTTTTTTAGAAATCTCTCCTCTTTGTTAATTTTTTTTTCTTACAATCCGATGAAAATATCAGGGTAAATATTTAAATGAATTTCACTTTCAGCATCAGATCATCTTATTATGTTAACTACTTTTATATCCCCGATACCGCACATTTAAAACAGTGAACAGACGAGGCAATTCTTTAATTAATTAACACAATGGTACACAAACAAATTCACTTTCATTCCTTAAAAGCTGAAAACGCAACATACATAGAATGTAATCCTTATTTGTCTTGTTTGTTAGAAATAAAATAGGACATGTAAACATTGCTAATATTACCGAACAAAATATTTTATCCCATTAACTGCTTATGCAAATTAATTTTAAATTATTACCATATAAACATTAATTCAAAACAATAAAAACCGTTGTAAGTAAATAGCATTTTAATTCTTAACGATAACATTAATATATTTACAAAATGTATGACGTTAGAATCAAAATCTTTATAATTTAAAAACAGAACAATAAAATCGTAAATGTTAATGTGATATTTACAGAGTGATTAGAAAGTATAGTTTAATACAAATCTTATTTCAAATTCAAAATCTTTCGTAACATCTTTGAGAAAAGGAATTTATGAAAATAAAGTTTTAATAAAAGGTACTGAATGCGGATTATTTTTTTGTAGAAATTAGTCCTAAATGCTATGAGCCTTACGAATGTAATACAGAAAAGTTTTGACAAACCATGATACATATTAAAAAAACCTTCACGATATCCATATTAAAGTTAAAGATTCCTTTTTTTTAAGATCTGCATTTTTTTTATACTCATTAAAACTGCTTAAATTAGTATATAATATCTAATAAAGCTCTTACCTTCCTTTAATACGCGAATCTAGTTTAAATTCAATTTATGAATTTATAAAGATATAATAAACACGCATTTAAATGTTGTAGTAAAGAAGCATGTCAAATCACATAGACACTTTTCTTCAAATAGCTCATTGATTCAGAAATAGATATCGATAAACGCAGCTATTATCTCTTATAGAACATGCATTTGACTTTTATTTGGCATATTTTAAAACTCATGTTTGGTGTAGGTTGCCATTTCAAATAATCCATCGTGTAGTATGTTCATTAGCGAAGCAAGCAAAAACTGAAAATAAATAAAACAAAATAATTACAACGGTGATATGGATACACTCACTCCGGTTGAGTAAGTAGTAATTAAATTTTTCCCAGACGAAGCTATTAGAAGAATAGATATTTACATTCTGCTGTTTATGAGACTAAGGCCATGTCATGAAAAGTAGTAATGCAATAATATAATGATTTTTACAAGAATAATTCTTTTAAGTTTACTTATTCACGCTGCAGTAACTGTATTTACATATTCATGGCTAAGAGCATTCTGTAATGTATCCTACATAACACGCATATAATCCCGTAAACATTTTTTCGTTCTTTTCCAAATATCAATTCCACTAAAGTCTTTTGCCAACAAAGATTAAATTTCTTAATCGCTGAAAATTTTTAAGGAGCTCAAAGAAAAAAAATTACTTGTTTGATCTGTTTCGCTCAAAGACCAAACCACTAATCACCATTTTAAACTGTACTTCTCGACATGCATGTCTACCTTCCGTAACAGTCTTAAAATCAAACTTAATAAAAATAAAGACTTTGGAATTATTGCCCCTCTTTGATTTGAGGGTAATTTAAGCTTATTTAATACCTATAAAATGAACTATTTCATTTAGGTCGCTGTAAAGTTATACATACCAACCCCTATATGAATAATGTAAATATTTTTAAGCAGACAGAGGCATAGGCAAAAATATTTACTAAAACCACAAATTATTTTAAATTTTGAGTATTTTTGGTTTTTTATCAAAAGGCAAAAGTCTCTTCAATCTAAAAGAAAACCTTAAAAAGAAAACAAAGATGGTGAATCAAAATGGAAATGGAAAATGAGATGTTTGCAGATCAATGCATAACATAAACTATGTTAGTTCCCAGATTATCGCTCCCATGATTTTTTATTTCATTCATAAACTATGACATGGATCACTCAGTTAAGAATTTTTATGTCCTCCTGGCTCATGGATAAAAATTGTAGCTTAAGCCATTATTCAAACCATCCCTTTACAGGAATTTGTTTGCTAGCAGTAAGTTTATTTCAAAAAATAAAACTCCCTGAAGAATTTTTAAAAAGATTATTATTTAAAAATTATTTTAAAGAATGTTAAATAAGTTTATTTTGAATATTTTATTTTAAAATTAATTTCTTTGTTGTTTTTGCTATAGTAAAAGAGTATTATCGAATTGCCAGTCGCCTAAATTTTTATGACAGCCATTAAGAAAAACATATTTATATGGCCTTTTTTCTCCGAAAGTACCGACTGTTCTGAAATATTAACAGGTTTCTTTTTTATTCTTTATGAACTCGATAAAAATTTAGAAACTTTAAATCATTAGTTTTATATAACGGAATGATAAATTTGTCTTTGATTAATCTTAGACAACGTCAAACTTTTTTACTTTATCATCTAAAAAGGACATTTGAATTCTGAATAAATAATAGTTTTATTACATATATCATTCAAATTATCATGAATAAAATTACTTAACTACTCCAAATATTAAAAAATAATAATAAATATTTAAATAATACAAAATTTTAGAAAAGTAAAAAAAAATATTGATAATTTCTTAATTAATTAAAATGTTCTTATTATAATCTGAAAACTTTACATTCAGCATAAAAATTTTGAAAATGCTTTTATACGTTTCTAATTATTAAAAATGAAGGTAAAAGCATTTTAAAATAAAGAAGTCTTCAGAAAATTGGAGAAATAACTGTATTTTAGCTTTTAACAGTAATAACAAATAAAAGATTTCCTTCTAAAAATAATTATTAACTTTCATAAAAAAATTCTTTCATTGAAATCTAATTTACACTTTATTAAAATAAAAAGTTCAGCAATAAATTTGCTACATGAAAATAACGTTGATTCTCTTGTTCTTATTGTCTATGAACAAAATATTTGAACATAATATTTTAAATCAATTTCTTGGCGAAAATGATCTTTACATGTATATGGCCTCAATACGCAATCAATTAATAATAAGGGACGTTGTGAAACTACTTTTATGCTTGTAAATGTCAACAGAATACCTACTTTGGGTATATTAATATTTTATGAATAAAATATATGTCCTTCGTGTTAAAGATAAAAGAACAATTTTCATTATTCTTATGCTTTTTTTACTTTGAGAGCAAGAGCATTTTAAAAAGAATCCTTGTTACTTAATAACTCTAGATAATATTTCTTCATAAAATCGTATTTTAATGTAGCAGAAAAAAGACTTCATCTTAAATATACCCTCTTTTAACTAATTTATCTTCCCTCTCAAAGTTCTAAGCAAATGTAAAATCAATACTTTCTTATTGGTATGTAATGAAAGTTTCTTTTTACAATGATCATGCTTTCTTAAGTACCAAACTTCATTTTTTCGATTTATTATTTAAAAACCTTTTAATTTACTCTTTTATTGTCATTTATAATGAAAGGGATTTTAGCTCTTATAGTCCTTTGCGTCACAATGGAGCACCTAAATTCACTCGATTCTCAAACGGTTGAATTGAACTATAAATGGAAAATAATAGGCTCCGTATTTTTTAACGATTGAACAAAGCACTATTTAAGCATATCCACATTGCTTAGCAATAGCACTCTAGACAAAAGCCAATTTTTTCTAGACATACAAAAAAAGTTGTTGAAAAAAATTCAACGTTATTTTGCTCATTTATCGTAAAATATTTGTAATTTTAAAGATGAAACATGCATATAGCCGAATAAAATAAGGTAGTCCATCGTAGTGTATGTGAGTATGTGTGTGTA